>VWPW01029470.1:0-45414 GCA_013389825.1 Crypturellus undulatus
CCCCTGCTTATCTGTTTCCTTACTAAGGGGTTATTATCTAAAATAACCCCCTGCATATCTAGTTGAGAGGTACAGAAGTAGAATCAGCTGTGTCTTATGACATGAAATGCCTATTTACCAAAACAAAGGAACAACACATATGCAAAATCGCTTATTTATCCATATTTATAATAAGTAACTGACAAAGGAAGCCCATACTCTAAAGGAGCTGACACATATCGAGACAAATAATTCCTGAAATCCCTCTTTTTTCCCCTCATTTTCATTAAAACTTTGCCAAAGCTTCGCAATCTAAACTCACAGCCTCTCCTCCTAAGACCTTAAGGATCCTGGCACATCTCTCCCACTGGGAACTGCAGCTTTTGACCAAGACTCCTCATGTGGTTCTGTGTAGGAAAAAGTTCTGCTTCAAAATAGTGAGAAAGTTCACTCTTTCCCAGACTGAAAGATTTTCTAGAAATAACCTTCTCTAAGGAAAGCTTTAAATTTCTCACCTAATCTCTGACATCCACACCTAACAATATGGGAAGAAAAAAGAATAACACATTGTTTTGATTATTATCTCTGTTAGTCTATAATAATAATAGTTAGTTACTATTACTCCAATAATAGTTAATTACTATTATTGACTGACACCTCAAACAAGAAAATCCAGTTCTTTACTCCAACACAAAGGACTTGTAAATCCATGAATCCAAAGTAACCTGTGTATACCCTAAGTATCTCCACCACAGATATTTTCTTAGGAGATCACAGAGAATTCTGACAATATCTTATGCTTCATTGGCAGGTCACCAAAACGAAGCACACATTCACTAAAAAAGACTACGTGATTTATCTGGGGGAAATGGGGGTTGTTCTGGTTCGAGTAAAACATTCTCTGCTTGTTCCCCTCCTTGATCAAACTTTGAGAGGAGGTTCCTATCTAAGGAACTAAAACACAAATGCAGGAATTCAGACTGGATGTTTCTTCATAGGGACCAGTACTTGCTTTTTAAGAGCTCCGCAGGTAGGCAGTACCAGGGAATCAATCTCTCTGTCATCTCCTATATATAGCAACTCCCCAAGTGTGAAATTGTTCATGGAATTCAAAGTGCGTCTGGGGGATGGCAATATTTATTTGATCTATCATGAGCATCCACTATAAAAACTAAGCCAGAGTTGTGCAGTAGATCCTGGGGTTGGGATGTGTGTGAGAGAAATGCTCCCTGAAGTGCTAACTGGAATTAGAAGCAATACCTTATTATTATTATTAATTCCTTTTATTACTATTAATTTTAACACCTGGAGATCACCACAACTCTTCCAGAATACTGATTTTTTCCACCAACAGAACATCTAATGTCCAGGTAATCGAGATTTTAGAGGCATGCTCTGTATTCTCTACTGCAAAAAACAGTAAGCAGAAAGGGTAAATTAGGTCTAGCATTTGATTCAAATGTTACTTACCCATCAATAATAAGATGCTCATAAGGAGCCTTCTTGTCACAGACAGGGCAAACCCAAGTTGGTTTCTTTTCATTCATTTGAATATATAAAGTGGCATCAAAACATTGCAGGTGTGAACAAGTCAGGGCCCTACATGGTATAGTTAGCCGCATTTTACCAAGCTTTAAAAGAAAAAAAAAATAAAAAAAGTTGGCATCATCTCATTAAACAGGACTGAAAAGAGACGGAGACAGGTTGTGTTCTACTCAGGAAAGAGCCAACAGAAACCCAAGTTTAGATTAGACACAACGTATATACAGTTCCACCCTTCCTCATCTGTAGATTTGATCACAGTATTAACAAGAGACACGTTAACAACAGTCACATTTTGATTCTGTCCAATAAAGGAGACCGCGGATAACACCCCTTTCTGCTCCTGTACCCAAACCAGAGCCTGCCGGCCTCGCTCACGGGTCCGTTTCTGGGCTAACTGGGAGGAAAAATAATCTCCTCCCTTGCCAGTATTTAAGAAGTTGATAAACACAGTTCAATCCTTTCCTAGCACTTAAACACACACTTACACTGTCTGTAATGACTGTCCACGTTTCAGTCATCAGACCCTTTCTGTAACCGTTCCCTCGCACTGAGACGCGTGTGCAAGACTAGGGCTCCTTTCCGCTCTGCTTGCTTCTCCGGCTCCAGTATTTTCCCTGCGTTTCCCAAGGGGCCGTCAGGAAGTTACTCCTCAAGAAGTCACACTTACCAGCTGTGAAGACACTGAGCTAGTCTCATTATACAGCTATGAGATGCCCTGAAATTCTGCTTTTTTTCCTTAGGTAAAATAGAAATAGTTGGCTTTTCCCTGTGATACCTCCTATCTTTTTAATCCTATAAAGAGCCGGCAAATGCTGCTGGAAGCTGATGCAGGAGGGGACCACAGGGACCACCCTCTCCTTCAATGCTTGCAGAAGGGGCAGGGCAGCAGGTTTGACAGGCTGAGAGTTTAACACAAATTGTAGAACAGGCTAAAACAGACTTGGAGAGACAAAAATCCTCACGAGCACTTGAGCAGAGCCAGCAAACCCANGCAGGTTTGGCAGGTTGAGAGCTTGACACAAACTCCAGACAGGCTAAAACAGACTTGGAGAGACAAAAATCCTCACGAGCACTTGAGCAGAGCCAGCAAACCCAGGACAGCTACACACTGCAGGTGTTGGGTCTAAGCTCTAACACAGGAGTATCTTGATTTGGATTCGATAGCTCAGCACCATAAAGCACTAACACATGATTATGGCAACTGCAAAATTGATTTTGACAGTCTAAGGCATTTTCATATCAACCTGCAGTAAGTGCCTTGCCTTTCCTCAAAAACGAGATTTTTCTTGCTAAGTACTAACGTTCTTATGCTGCAGTTTAGAAGGGGGGTTAGTGACATCAGCAAATACAAGAAGAGTTTTCTAAATAAGAGCTTTCCCCCATAAAAGCAACCAAACAGGAAAAAAGGAAAAAGAAAAAAAAAGTGCTTCATTAGGAACAATTTATACCAAGTATTTGAAGGGTGTTTTGGTTTTTTTTTTTCTCCAAGTTGCATATATTTAAATAAAAGCAGGAGACCTCAGCGGGGCTGGCAGGAGGGCCTGGCTGCAGCCCGGTTCAGCGTGCGGTGCCGGTGCTGGTGCCGGTGCCGAGCGGCGGCAGTGCGGGCCGGGTGCCACAGGATGGCACTCACCTCGCAGCATCCCCAAACTAGACACGGTACCGGGAACAAAGGCTCCGCTTGGGCCCGCAGCTCCTCCGTGATTCCCTCTGCAGCCCCTCGGCAAATTCCCGCTGCGGGACCAGGCATCCTTCCCTATCCCCGGCCATCCGGGAATCCGCCCACCAGCTGGACGGGAGCTCGGGACCTGCTGGAGGTCAGTGGGCAGGAGGTGGTCCAGGCACACGTGTGGACACCCCCTTCTGCTCCCAAATCCATGTGCAGCAGGTTATTCCTGCCACACACGCAGCTCCCAGGTGGGAGTTCACTTGTATTTCGGGCACAAGATGCATTTCCAGCTCAGGTGGGATCAGGAATATCCAAAATAAAAGCAAGGGGTTTTATTAAACCATGATGCAGGCACAACATCCACACGCCATCTCCTAGGCAAAAAAAACCCACATTTGAATCTCAAATGGTTTCACAAGCTGTTGGGATCAAAGCCATGCCTGTGTTTTCCATGCAGCAGTTGGATTTAGGAGGACACAAGCAGGCAGGATCAGCACACACGGTGTTAACAGGTCCGTGTCTCCTTCCCATTTCTGGCATGGAACACCCTGGATCAGCCCTGGCCAAGTGTCAACGCGGACAAAAGAAAAGGGCATAAAAGGAGGGATGTGCCCGACTTCTGGGGAACAGGCTTTCCCAGCACTGTCACTGCTCTCATTCCTGCCCTTTGTCAGCCACAGAAACACTGCATTAATTTCTTTTACAAGCTTCGAAAACGTAGCCATCTTCTCAAGTTAAAAAAAAAATGCACCCAAAACAGGCGTTCAGAACTTGTAAACAAAACTGCAAGCCTACAGTAAACGCTAGATTTGCAATTTTTGTTCAGCGACATACTTTGTCCAGCTGCAGAGCCTGAGGATTTATTTTTAATTAAAAAAAAAGTCATGAATTCAAGCGTCTTCCTGAAATACATCTTCACTACCTCCCCTCTGCCTGCTGAATCTTGGGCAGATTCAGCCAAGAGTTCAAGACAGCTTTTTCTCCTACTGCTTGGTGTGGGTTTCTCCTTCTCCTGCCACTTGCTGTGCTTCTTACCACGCTTTTATAGAGGCAAAATAAAGTTTATAAGCTGTGTTATTAAATCTACTCTCCTGAAGTTATGCATTACCCATTATGCATGAGACTAGAGGAACAGCATCCTCATGGCATTAGATAGACTTTAATTTCTGGTTCTGCTGTTGGTGTCCGAATAAGCATTTGCACTTTCAAAGCCTACACTCAGCAAACATGCAAGCATTTGAAATGAGGCACAAAATACTCATTTCAAAAGTTCTCCCTGAGCCGGATGCTTACAAATTAGCAAGGGAAAATATGGAGTTTATAGTAAAATTGCAATCAGAATTGAGGGCTGAATCTTGCTAGTGGCCTCTCATCACTGTCCTCCTACTTAGGAGGTAATCTGCAAGGCGCAGCCCCTGTCCCAGGAAACTTTTGCAATGGGGACTGTTCTAGGAGCTGCAGGGAAACCAGAGAGCATCAAATGCTCCAAGTACTGGGGGAAGAGGAGGAAAAAATACATCAGTCAAGTATGTATATTTTGCAGACATTATTAAAAGGACAAAGAAACAAATGCACGCAAAATAACCTGCTGCAGACATTGTTCTGTGTATTGATTAGTAAAGAACTAATTTAAGAGGAAAACTGAAAAAAGGCAGGGCTTCCTAACAGCTAGTCAGATGGGTATTTCATTTTCTTCCCTGACAAAGCTTTCAGAAAACAAAATAATTTGACATCTTTAGGGGACTGCAAGTTTACAAACACCTGAACAGGCTTTTAGAATATCTTTCTGCTCTAGTATCAACTTATCTGAATCAGTCAGCTAGAAAAAAAGATGCATTGAAAAGCAGAGCTGGACAACCTGTATTGATGAGGGACTTGATTAGGACAAACAGAAGTATTCTGTTAGAAAACTCGCATGGAATGGCATAACTGCCTTAACTGACATTTTTCACAAATCAAGTATTGAATTAAATATCTATAACTCCAGAAGATACACAAAGATCATTTCAAGATAATAAATTAACGCATATGGACTTCTAAATTCTTAGTCATTTAACACCTACTAATGGATCAGTATTTTTTCCCTTTATTGGAATCTAATTAATTGTAAGCAGTAGGAATATTGTGCCCAGGGAGTAAGGAAAGAAAAAAAAAGGAACTCCTGACAACAAGACTGTCATTGTACTGTCTGGAATAATGAAGTACTAACAGCACCATAAGAACTCAACTATAACAACTCAGCAAAATAAGCTGCCGAGCGTCAACCTGGAATACCTAAGTATCTCAACGCTGCATAACTCTTGATGCAAGACATAGATTCATAAGATTATAGATCACTAAGTTATAAAGATCAGTATTTATTTTTTTCTCTTTTTTTTTTTTAAATGTAGTCTCTGTACCTTTCCTGTAAACAAATAACTTCCTTACAAAAGCAGTATTATTTACAGCCAATATCAATATTGTTGTGGAGAAAGTTAGAGACTGAAGATCACAAAAATACCACATTTAAAGACTTACAATAAGCTGAAAAATACATGTACTTCTATCAAAAAAAAAAAAAAAGGAACTGCAATCTCAGCTGCATATTCTGCAAAACAGAACTTTCATATCTAGAAGTTTATATTGCTGGAGTTTAAGCAGATATAATAACTTGAAAAATAAGCTCTGATTTTGCCAGCATAAAGTCAGCTCTTTTCTTTAGGTTTTGAAACTGAAAGTTTCTTGTCAAGCATGAGCAGATTGAGCTAGACCAGGAAACAGATGCATCCTTAATCTTGACAAGAGGTCAAAAAGTTATGCTGCAATAAAGGCACTCTGTCAATCAATGCAGAAAGCAAGTATTTTGAAGCAATGTGAATTTTTAAAAAGTAAAAAGACATAAAGAGTGCATATAACATTAACACTGTGCAGTTCAGCCAATGACAATGAAAAACATGATAGAAAATAGTGCTTATTCCTGTATCTACCTGGTCAACAACAGATCAAGATACAACCAGTCCCTGCAGCTTCCATACTGGGTGAATCTGCATCTTGCAGGCTGTTTGTCAGATAGAGTATTTGTGCCCTGTTATACCAATTTTAGCAACTTCTCCCTGTTCCAATTCAGCAACAAGTTTGTTTGAGCATCCTCTAAAACACTGTTTCATTTTTAACCTAAGACTATTAACTGCCCAAACTGCATACATGCATATAATCAACTTCAGTTAAAAGATGTTCAATTATTTGGCTTCAGACACCAACTTAAAATGTATTTTTTAACAGATCCACCTACCTTACTGCTGAGAGTAGTTTTATCACAACCAAGCACCAAGGACCCAAGCTGCCCAGACACTCACATGATCTAGTGACAGATTTAAATGTACGCTTACATATCGTTTTGAATTGCATTTTCAAGTTAATGGATACTCATCTGGTCGGGGTAAAATACATGCTTAAAACATTGCCAGAAGACTTCAGTATGAGATCCTATCCCCAAAGTTAACAAGCAAATAAATACAAGCTAACAACTACTCAAAACTTGTCCCAGAATAGCCACATTTTTATCAGAATCCATTTTGAAGGAATTAAAAATACTTACTGGACAAAGAAGAGAAACTCTCAGACTTGTTGTTGCTATTTCACTATCTGGATCTGCAGTCAGTTTCTCTTTAACTGTTATTTGAAAGAAGAGAGCATTAATTTTATAGTTTATTTATGACACAAATTGAATGACAGAAGTAATGCAAGTCTGAAATTACACGTGCCAAGCTTTTGCCATGTCTAACGGAAGCAAGCAGCAGTGAGTATCTTCACACCACATGCTTCCCCAGTAAACATGTAATCTAAGCAGTCTTTACTCTGGGAAGATCATAAATCACAACATTTAAGCAAGCTAGAAATAGGAAAAGTTCATCTCAAACCAGGATTCCTAGAAAAAAATATTCATACAGAGACGGCTCTTTCATATATATGCAATTACATACTTGAAAATTATTTTAAATCTGCCAAAACAATCAGCTACAGTAATGGCCTGAAGTTAACAGTGGATGAGGGTAGCAGCCACGAGGAAACCAGGAAACACATGATTAGATTTTTGTGCACTGAAATCATCACATTACATTAATACAAAGCAATTAATACACGGGCTTTGCAGCATTGCATTTACTGGTGAGCTAATTTCATGCGTTCTGCAGAGGGTCCTGTGCAGCGCACAGGGCACATGATCCGAGCGTCTCCCAGTCAGACATTAAAGAGCGTGACCACCAGCTGCCAGGTGTTTGTTTTTACATCCTCTCCCTGGAAAAGCAATGCTTGTGAAAAGCAAGCAGTGTTTGTTTGGATTTTTATTACATAAACTTATAGCGGTGCGTACGTGTCAGGGAAATAACAAAGAAGGAAACCCAGCACTGGGATTTGGGGGAAGGGAGGTATTAGCTAGACTGTCTCTCCAGGAGCTCATCCACAGCACGGTGCCACAGGAGCAAAAATAAGCAGCAATGAAGCCTTTTCTCCAGCATTTTGCTATCACGGTGCAGTATCAGCCATTTAGTTTAGCTTCTTCGAGTCCTGAATTATCAGTTAACTACATAAATATTGTCGCTCTGCTTAAAGGAGCACAACCAGCAGAACGGCACTGAAAGAGCCTCTTGCATTTTTCCCTTCGCAGAGTCAACAGGGTTCCTGGACTGGCTCCTAACACAAACAAAGCCTCCGCGTCTCCGAATTTCAGCTGAATACAAAGAACAGCACTATCAGATTCTCAAAACCCAGAGAATCGAAGGAAGTCCAAACCTTGGTTAGCACAGTGCTGTTTCAAATCGCTTTTTACAAAAGCTCTTTTTCCTTTTCCCTAACAAGGATATCAGACATACTTAGTGCTCGTGAGTGATCAGGATTCCGGATCCCTTTTGCTCGCAACCTCTGCAGCAGGACCGAGGAGGAGAGCTGCTTCACCAGATAGACTGCCATGGAGTAGTTCTAGAAACAGAACAAGGAGCAAAACAACATTAATGGGCTTCAATTCAAACATCATTTATTTTACACAACGCTCGTGCAATCTATGTGTGTGCAGGACCTTGTGTTTCTCCAGTGACTACGAGATATGAAGTTTTCAAGCTGCAGTTAAAGACTTCAGGAGTTTGGTGGGCTACACTCATGTATTTTTAAATCCTTTCCTCACTCCAGCAACTCTCAAGAATGTTCCCACAAAACAAAAACACAACCAAAAAAACCTGTACAGTTGTGACATTTACCACTTGTTATTTAGGATGCCACCAGAAGAGGAAAGCAGGATTTCTGTAATTTACCTTACCATAAAAATCACACAAATTGAAATAGAATCAGAAACACCACATTTTATATATTTTATTCTTAAAATGAATGCTTCTCACATCATTAAAAAACACTACTGCTCTACTTGTTTGTTTAATGCCTCAATTAGTATAGAAGTTAGAAAAATGCTAATTAACATTGTGAAATTATTTACTGACAGCTTGAATCTACAAAGCTAGAAACTTGCCCAAGGCATCTTGTACAGAAGGTTTTTGAAACAGATTGTGTAAAAATCATAATTATGACTTTGGGAAAGGTAGAGTACAGCAGTTGAGAAAAGCAATTGACTCTTAAGGGAAGGGGAGATAGGGAATTCAAATTTGGTACTTTACAGGCACATCCAAAAATAAAATAATTTCTCGCATTTAACTGTCAAGATCTCAAAGAGTCAGATTAGGAAGCATTACTCTCACGAGCAGGGATGTTCTGACTGATGTATTCACAAGAAATACGTAAGAATTTGCCACTATCTTCAGTTTTGTACTGCAGGTTAAAAGGTAGCCAAAAGTTTTATATCTAAGCCTGAGAAAACAGCTAGTTTTGCTACAGAGTAGCTCAGAGTCCAGGCACATTTTTTTCATTGTGACATTTCTTCTCCCTAACTACTCATCAGTTCTAAGCCAAAGTGCAGCACTGTTTTCACAGTGATAAATAACCAGGATTCATCAACTTGTGTGCAACCACTCCTGCAGTGCAAACCAAAGTAAGTGTATTTTTAAATGCTTGTTTCAGATACCTGCACTTCTTGTTACATAAAGGATTACTTAAAAAAATGTATTTAATAATCAGTTTCATATTTGGCTGTTGAGCACATTTAGGCTATAAGCATTCTCCCCACTTTGGTTCAAGAACCCTGGCCTTTGTACACAGCAAGTTCTTGGAAAAAAGTTTCACCTCAGGATAATTCTCAGGGCTTCAAACAACAAGTCAGTTGTGATCACAAAGCCACAATTTTTCAAGCATGTATTGATTNGCAGGCAAGTTGTTGGAAAAAAGTTTCATCTCAGGATAATTCTCAGGGTTTCAAACAACAAGTTAGTTGTGATCACACGGCCACAATTTTTCAAGCATGTATTGATTTTGTAATGTATATCTGTGGTTGTTTGCCATTGGTGAGAGCCAACGCACTGATTCAAGGAACAACTTAGAGTGACTTGTTGCAGGCTGTTCCAGATCTAATTAGTCCCGTGAAACATCAGCAATTTTATAATCCACTCAGAGACAAAAACAGATTATGACAAGAGGACTTCTTTAATATTAAGTATGCTTTATATTAAGTATGTATTGTTTAATATTAAGAGGTCACACTATGAAAAAATCTGAGGAGTCCTGATCTAGGGAAGCATGTCATATCTGCCTGGCATAATGTCACAAAAATGCAATCCAGGGAAGGAACAGCCTCTCTAAACCATGAAGTATTTTCTACACCGTTTAACCTGCTTATCTTTCAAATCTTTCAAACATATGTCAAAATTAAAATTAATAAGCTTAGGCAGCATTCTGTGCCACAGAGTTACTTACTCTTCCGATTTCCGCAGTCCACGAAACAACGATTGTGTTTGGTACCGTTGTGGATAATCTGACAAGTGAGGTAATGTTGATTGGTCGGCTAGGTCGCTTTGGTTCAACACCATTTTTGGTTGGTGGAAGATAGCCCTGGAAATAAAAGTGTTTTATTAAAAAATCATTAAAAAGGGGAGAAAAAAAAGAAAAAAAAAAAAGGTGCCTTCCCTCTCCCCAAACCCCTGCCCCACTGACAGCTCTGTTCCACTTGATTGAGGGGTGCTCTCTGCAGTTTCAAAATACACATGGCAGACAGTACAACCCCGTGTATTTGACAAGTCCTATTCCTCCTTTTCCTTACACAATTCCCCCACGGGAATGCCAAGGGGCACCTTTGCTATCCCACTTTTCTCCGCTGGCAATATTCCTATTCAACCTGGCTAAAACCACCCAGTGTAACCCCCTGCAACACCCCAATCCTATGAAGTCAGTGTTTCTGTCTCGCCAGTGGTCAGGGACTGCTCTTCCTGTACCCACGACCTCCAAAACAGGGTCCGATTCCAGCCAGACTCACCGGATGTTTCCAAAATACAAAAGTTTACTATCAGTCTGCTGGAAAATGAATCTTCCGGATCTGTGGCTGGTCTCATGAGAAACAATTTATTTAGCTTTCTCATTCATCTACCCACCCTCATTCAAGCACTCAAAATGTGAGAACAAAAGTTAGGACAAATGCTCAGGCATGTCTCTGACAAACAGTTCCTAACGATGCTACTCGATTATATAAACCCAAATAATATCTTACTTACTGGAAGGCTGCACGGTTTCCCATTTACTTTCACGCACAGATTGGGTGGGAAGTGATCTTCCTGCGGACAACTGGTCTCTGATAAACAAAACCTGAATGCAAAGAGCTTCCATTACCTTTCACTTCCAAAATGACATAAAACCACCCATTCCTAGAAGGAATTTTCCCCCACCAAGCTGTGAGACATCCCTTCTTATCAGGCACAGCGATTCCTTGCAGCTCAGCCCAACAGGCTGCTGCTCTCAGAAAAGGGAGTTACCTTCTCTCCTTGTTTTCTCTCCTTCCTTGCCCTCTCTTTTCCTTCACCCGACCCATTCCCAGTAGAAGAGGAGCCCTTCGGTTTGCCCAGCAAATACAGTGTTTGACACCTCTGTTGGCAAAAACAACTCTCCCTGTGCATGGAATTGGAAGGCCAAGGCGCCTGGACCCAGGGGATCAGGAGTTAGGGAGAGGAGTATTCCCACAAGCTAAAACACTGAACTGAAGCAGAGCAGTTGGTTGGAGCAGGCAGCACGTGCAGCTGACACCCCAGATATGGGGCCACCAGGAGCTTCAGGAAAGCTGCACGTAACAGAGACAAGCAGTCAAACCTGCCCTTTCCGAAGCAGCCGGCAGCTGGCATCTCCAACAACGATTTTTTTCTCAAAATAACACACAATAAGATGAAACTCTCTTCCACAGAGGTAAGACAGATTTGCTGAGGGAGCATATACCTGATACATTACATTTGCAAAATATTTTTTAAAAGCAGCAGCATCATGAACAGACCATACGAACACATACCTTAGCTGGACCTGTACTGTGAAGTCACATTTGGTCCCAGAAATATCCCTGGCAAAGACAAAACACAGGTTATGATGTGTTACTTACGTAATAAGATCATTAATGTTTTTCATTTTGCTATAAATTGACCCTTGTGTGTGGCAACCCTTTTGCAAACCACGCTATTTCCTCTGGTCATTCAAACCATCATTCTTAGGACACACTTAAAAAAAAAAAAAAGTACTTTGTATTGTATTATAATAATACATTGATTATGAATATTGTATTATCGATAAAACTCACTTACATTGAACTGCTGATTTGCTGCACTTGCTGTGGTGTCAGTGCAAACGCAAAGCAGGTTTCTCGAAATCGCTGACTATTATCTGAGGCTGGAAGAAAACAAGAGAGCATCATTTTTAAAAAACAGCAAATAGAAAATAATCAGAGCTATACCCTTTCAATAGTGTCCACAAATATATACAAATACTAATGCATATATGGAATATTATAGCAAACAACAATATGACACGTCTGTTCCTACAAACAGTTTCAAAACCAACCACTTAAGCCGTTTGTAAATAAAAATAAAATAAACAAGTTATACATCACCGCATAAACTATATATTAAAAACGTGATACAGAAAACAGTGAAGCAGAGACAAAACAGTTTAGACTTTCTATCAGTATGGTGACTTAACTGTAAGTGTTCTTTGATATTAAATTAAAAATGCTTAGAGATCCTCATTAATAACTTTTTTTTGTTTCCTTTAACACAGAAGATCATGGAACAGCCTGTAAAAGCAAACAGAGTGACTGAGAGGTACAAACACTACTCCGCGAGGTGCTTCCAGAAGACAGTATTTTACAGCTAAATGCAATGAGGATACAAGGGCATGCAGTAGCTCATGAGATCCACACAGCTAAGACAAAAACTTCATCTTGGTGCTACAGAACTTGAACAGATCAAACCCTACTTAACAATTATCGCATCTGCTGAAAGTCGAAAAAACATTAAAACATCCCCCAAGTACCATTTATTAAATAATAGGTTTATTATTTTTTGTTTTACTATAATACACTTCCCAACTCCATCCTGAGTGACAGATCAGTGAATTTTTGGGGGTGATACTTCAGGTATTTCACGAGGAACCACTGTGTTATGGGTCAGAAACAACCACAGAACAGACCAGCCCAAGTGTAAATATCAGCAGCAGCAAACTCCAAGTTACATACTCCTCTTGTAAGTTAATGCTACAAGACATGTAAATGTTATTATATTGTAAGCAACAATCATATGTAGTTAATTTGTTAGTTACTGTGTGGAGCAATTCCTGCACGCAAAATAAACCAAGAGCCACTGTGTGATCTGCAGCTCCCTCTTGGCCATCCAGACCGTGGGCACGTCATCACTGGCACTACGTGCGCAAGAATAAATAACCTAAGCTGCATGACATCTTCGGCAAAAGTACTGGCAGCAGTAAATATTTTTAAAAGAATTACAATTTCTTGATGGTTGTTTCTATTTTCTTCCCATGAATTGTTTGCTTGAGCTTAGAAATTTCAGTTCTGCTTTTGCTAGTGCAGTTTTGGGCAGGCTTGGGAATGTTTGCTGAGAACTCCAACGCCTTTAATGGTAGGACAAGGCTGGTGAATGCTTAACCAAATGTACCTTAATTAAGGCCCTGATTACTCAGACAAGTTTAATAGCAGTTAGCAACTACAAGAACAATCTAAAAGCAAGTATCTCAAGTCATCTTCTCCCCTCTCAGCTGCTCAGCAGTTTGAACAAAATAAGTAACAAAAGAGATTCCAAGCTCCGTTCCTCCCTGCTCTACTGGCTACTATTAATCCACCACTTATTTTTGCTATATAACAATTTGTGATCTTGGAAAACAAGTCTCAAGTTTCTACATTCAGTTTCATGGTGCTTTTGACACGGGTTGGATTAAAGCATTAGGTGCTGGTCGGGCAGGAAATGCCAGGGTGCATTCTCCAGCGCTGACCTGGAAGCCTTCGTAATTCACGTTTCTTCATGAGCTGTATTTCCAGCACATCAACAAGGTATTAAATATCCTCTGCTTGAACCAAACACTTTAGCAGCAGAACCTGCCACCGCAAACTCACAACTTAAAAATAAAATAACCACAGAAAGTGAAGAATTAGTAAGAACTGGATTGCGTGCCCTATAGTCAATACATTCATTCTGAGCTAGAATTCACCTAATCTGAAAAAGGGAAGCAGGAAGGCTGCGGTGGGGTGGAGTTTTTTGCTTGTTTGTTTTCAAATATTGTCCATTTAACTCAAAGAACAAAAACTGAAGGCCTGCTCCATTTCTGCTTTTGTTTGGCTATTAACTTCTTAGGAGCTCATCTTAATAACTGTAAGCAAAAGTCTCTGAGCTGACAGATCGATGGTCCCCAGTGATCACAGCCCTGCTTCATCACACGCTGCTTGATCCCTTCTTAGCTGCAAAACAGCATTAACACACCCAGTGTTTTCAATGCACTGCTTTTGTGTACAAGCAATCATCGTGATTACCCTTGGCAACACTGCCGAATTGCAGAGAGGGAATAACTTGTTAATTAGAGAAAGATGATGCAGAAGCCCGTCATAAGAAGATTTGAAAACTCTTGACGTGCTGAGCAGTGAAGAAAGAGGGGGAAAAGCTGCACCAGCCCTCGCGAAGCCCCGTTGCTTAGAGCTGTGCCCAAGGTGAGGCTCCAACGAGCCTTAGGACACAATTCTGCCTCTGGAAGCAAACTGCCAGCTCAAAAAAGAGCAAATCTGAACCCAAATTGCACAGTGCAGTGTGTATCACCATGAGTACTCGTAGCCTGTACAAACGGGCATATTTCAGCTGATTATGAAGACAGCATTTGAACCTTCACGTGCAGCATGATGCTAGGAAATGAGAGCAACAACCTGCACGAGCAGCACCCAGAATCAGCTCAACGCAGATGCTAGGCGCATTGCACAGACATCCCCGAGGAGGGGACAAACACAAGGACCCCGTTCAAACACACAGCCTCACAAGGGCTCTTGGGGTGTTCAGAGCTGCCTTTTTACCATATTTTAAACCAACTGCCAATTTCTGTTGGGACTCCTGTCCCATTGCAAAGCAACTTGCATTTATTTTTCTCACTGTCTTTTAATTCTCTGTGTGATATTTCTAGATCTTACCCTGTACTTACCCTACAAGTGATGCTGAACAGGTTAAACTGAGCTAATTCAGCAGCTTTCCACTGAAGATTGGGCTTCCGAGCCCATCAAACTGCCTCAAACTCTCCCCTTTTGCAAGGAAGAGCTAGTGGAAGCCTGGAATTTAAGAGCATGCAAAAGCAAACAGACTTTTCTTAATCCATCTGGCATTTCTGAGGGGTTTAGAAGCAGTGAATGGGTCCCGGTAAGCGAAACACAGTCTGCTTTAAAGATCCAGAGTGTAATTAAAACCAGAATTATGCATATACAGAGATATAATTTTGCACAAGAAAATCATTTTGATGGCTCAAGATGGCAGCCATGCCCTGCAAACAACCATTATTATTTAACAAAGGAAAGGCAAAAATAGATCTCCAGCTGAAAACTGAGCAGATTAAAATAGAACATAGAATCTGATAAAGACGGGACCAGCCAGGGCAGCAGGATTAATATGAACATTCCTATGAAAGTTGCCAGGATCATTTCTTCACAGCTATGAATTATTAAATTTTATACCCTTTTCTTTAGCAACCTCCGAAGGGTGCAGAGTTTGGAGGATTAGCTAGGAGAGGTCTCCAAGCCTATTCCTTTGCAGGCTCAGAAAGAAATTAAAAGAAAACAAACAATGCACAAGTGTCTTGTTTCTTGTTATTGCTTACATATAAAGAACAAAGGCTCAGTAATTTTAAAATATCACTAATTAAAAGTAGCATTTTCTTTAATGCTAAAGTTTCCTGAATAACTGAAATATCTGAAAGGGCAGATTTTAGAAAGTGAATAACAAAAAGCTTTCCAGGTTGGGTTGTTTAGCTAAGCAGGTGTCAACAAGGACAGTTTCAGACAAGTCATTCCTAATAAATCCTTTTGTCCTACAGTTTTTGGTCCCTGTTTTTTGTAGGGTCGGGAGGTGCTCCAGGGCAGGGAGGGAATACAGACTCATTCTCCATTCATCCAAGTTAGATACAGGAAAAGGAATGAGCAAAATCTGCATTCTTTTGTAAATACAGAGGTTTATTAAAACCGGCACAGGTTCATTTGCAGGTTCCTAATACTAGTGCAACGCAGTAAAAAGCCTAAAATGTGCAGGAATACTAGAGTGGAGCCCTTCTTACCAGATTGCCATCACCACAGCTCTCCTGAATTATTCACGTTCTGCTCATTCAAGTAGTGCTCCAAGCAGCATATAAGAGAGGCATATATTAAATGAGAGTGACCCAATTATGCTTTGCTGGTCGTAAATTTTAATAAATGTTTTTAATGAGTAATAAGTTTGCAAAATTGAAGGAAAAACAGTCTTAGATTAGATTACCATTCACAGGTGCAAAATATTTCACTCAAACTCTATGCACGTATGTGCATATACACACATATACACGCATACAAATCCTCCTGATTTTATTCGTGATTTTAAAAAGCTCCTACAGCACTAGAGTGAGGGGAGGAAAAAAGAACCCAGCTTGAGTGGCTGAATTTTCGACAGCTCTAAAAATATTCTGTTCCACCTCACCAGTACCCACGGCTAAAAATAACCGCACAATCTTCCTGCAGTAAAATACCCCTTGCTGACTTGAGAAGCAGCTATTCTTTAAATTTCCATTCAAGAACAGATACCTTGAAATCTTTAACGAATCTGATACTATCGCACTGTTGGGTTTGTGGGCTGCTTCCCAAGGCAACATCAGGCTGCCGACAGACTGAGGTTAATCCTCCCCATCGCTCATCGCAAAGGGCAGCTTATTAAAGAGGTGACAGAATATATTACTTTCTAACACAGAAATGTACTTGCACTAATATAACTTAGTTTTTACACTGCAAAAACTACGTTGCATTAGAACAAGAGAAAAAAACATAACTGAACTGGCCTATTACCAATGATTTCTAATAATAGTGTGTTTATTCCTGTAGACAGGAATGGTTATGTTAAGTAAGAGTATCAGGAACATAGCAAATTTCTGCTAAATGCTGCGATATAAACATATGTCTAGTTGCTTATTGATGAAGCTGATACAGTACATAATTTTGATCAGTTAAATTTATCAGAACATTAAAGCAAAAAAAAATAAACATTGTAGAAATTGTCACCAAACACTGAGGTAATTCCTGTATAAACACATTTTCCCCCTTGCTTTGCTACGACAGAGCCATTTTGCTTTTTTCTTGTTTTAATGCAGCAGCAGGTGCTGCTCTGAGTCATGTCCAGTCCTCTTTTAAGCATCACTACTGAAAGGTTAAGATGCAGGTTGCAAGTTAAGACCAAATTGCTGCATCCTTTTAAGAAGTTATAATTTCAGACAGGCTTTGAATTACATTAAACTGCAAGAGAAGCCAGAAAACTCGCAGCACTGTCCTATGCACACAGAGCTCTCTGTGATGCGGAACACGGAGACGGGTTCCCTTCGCACGAGAGCTTTGGGGGACGAGGCCAAATGCCACTGTGAGAGTTGCCAAGCAGAAACCTGCTGCTCCTGCTGTCCTGGGAGGGCATCAGCTGCCCTTTTAAAGCCACCACCATTTAGGAAGCTCCTGTGCAACAAGTATTGCAGCATCAACTGCACAGGGCCACCTTCGAGACAGCTGAAAAGCTCAATTTAGGTTCTCCTCAGTCTACTGCAATTAACAAAGGAGTTACATAAACAGCTTTTAGCAGTTAATGCCCCCAAGTAACGTGCATAGCTCTGCTAGGGGTGCAAAAGGCAGGGAGTAAGGAGAAGGAAAAACGCTTATCTGAAATAGTGCCTAAATGTATATAGAGGCAAATATCTCGGAAATAGTCCAAGGGCTACAACTAATTCATAAATATTACGTATTTTATTACTCGTCATGATACACTATATAAACAGATCGACTGGAAACTGCGCGACTCGACAGAAATTTATGTACCTGTTTAAAAAAAAAAAAAAAAAAAAGTAGTGGATTACGACATTTTTGCGCTCTGACCACTTCTGAAGACCTGCAATAAGGGCCAGTCTCAAAGTCAACTGGTCTGGGCCGGGCTCTCCCGCTGCCTCCCTGTCTCAAGGCCGCCATTCCCAGGCCTTTCTGCTATTCCCACAGCCTATATGGGAATGTGTTACCTGCCACAAACACACTCTACACTTCCACCTAGCACCTTTCCAAACTAAACTGGACCACGGACCTTGAGCAACTTGCTGGTGGGGTAAAGAAACGCGTCCCTTTCACAATGCCACCTCCGAGCACCAGCGGCCAGATGATCCATCTAAACTTCCATTGACTCAAACTCCCCTCCCACGATTGCTACGTAGCACAGGGGGGAAAAAAAATCCAAATATAAGTAAGGAACTTAGGATCCCCAAGTTTTTCTTCAGCATCTAAACGTGAATAGCTTGGTTTTCCAGGAGCTNGGGAATGTGCTACCTGCCACAAACGCACTCCACACCTCCACCTAGCACCTTTCTAAGTTAAACTGGACCACGGACCTTGAGCGACTTGCTGGTGGGGTACAGAAACACGTCCCTTTCGCAATGCCACCGGCGGCCAGATGATCCATCTAAACTTCCATTGACTCAAACTCCCCTCCCACGATTGCTACGTAGCACAGGGGGGAAAAAAAATCCAAATATAAGTAAGGAACTTAGGATCCCCAAGTTTTTCTTCAGCATCTAAACGTGAATAGCTTGGTTTTCCAGGAGCTGGGAGCCGTTAGGAATCTCACAGAATGAAAAGGACCTGCAGCTACCCCAGCCTACTCTAGTAAGTTAAAATCATCTGATTTATTTAGACACCCAAATGCATATCATGCAACTCAAGTGTTGTCATCCAGGCTTGAAAATTTTCGCTTAAATTCCTCAAAGCAGAGAAGCACCTCGCACAAACAGCACTGAAAAGCTACATCTCTTCAAGGGCACTCTGATGATGAGGCCCACAGTAATTTTAGCCTGCAACAAGCAACTGATTTAAAAAATAGCAATGGCATCTGAAAATTGAAGCAGAAAAAATGTTTTAAATTTGTGATTAGATAACAGAGTCCATATGAAGATTACTACTATGATCAGCATAACCCACACTGTAAAGGGAGTTGCAAGGCTCTGAAGTTTCAAGTCTTCCTCATTCCAGCAGCCTTGCCAACATCTAAGTGATATGAACGTCTCGGTTACATTTGGAAATATGAAAAACAGGTATCACAACAGCCCTGAGGCCAGGCAGACGTCTCCACTGGAAAGGGACAGTGCTCTTGAGCACAGAGTGGTTCACTGGTTGCTAACTGCTCACATGCTTTGAGCCAAACAGGTCATTTTCCATAATTCCTTTTACTAAAGGCTCCAATCCTAACCCAGCCTGACACCCCAGCTGGGTCCTGGGAAGCAGAGCTGATGTCCAGACCATTCGCAACGGAGCAGCTCTGTCTGAAACGTCCGGACACTGCAGCGTCCTGGGATGCACGGGACCTCGGCTCCAAGCTCCAAGCTCCAGCAGCCCGTGCAATCTGCTAAAGTGAGCGATAATAAATTATACTTCTTTTCTTGTAGCAAAACAGCTGCAGAGTTGGTTAAAACTACCTCATACTTAAGAGCAACAGGCTCAAGCCTATGGAAAATTTCTTCTTTATATATGAATTTGAGGCGTACCACATGCAAATAAAAGCTGCAGCCAAGCAGAGCAGCTCAGCTGCAGCCCGGGGACGGAGCAGAGCTGAGAGTTCAGCTTGGTCTTGCACAACCAAAAGCTGCACAAGCGGAAGTGGGGGAGCTCAGGCCGAGCCGAGAACAGGGTTTTGTTGAACTTCCTCCCACAAAGCGCATTTAGAAAAACAAACAGAGTAAAAGCCTGACTTCCATATAAACCAGGGGGGTGACTGCGCAGAGCAATAGATCAGCTTGCTGCTATATGAAAGGGGAAAAGACTTGCCAAGCAAAACTTTTATAACTTCCAAACTAGATTTCCAAGTGTGCTGAATTAACTGTTTAATCGTCGTAACTTAAACTAGGGTCGCCCTAAAGATTTTAGTCAGATTCGCTGCAAGATCTACCCAGACAAGCAGCAGGTCCACGTAACCCTGATCGATCCCGCTCGAGACTGAAACCTCAAGGGAGGTGCAAATCAGAAGCACAAATGTGGATTAGTTAAGTGCATAATTCTCTCAACCACTTTCTTCATGACAGGCCCCAGAAATGAAACTCTGGTTTACTGGACATACCATTATCAGAGCCCACAGATTAGGAAATCAAACAAAAATGTAAGTAAATCAAGACAAGCCTCAGCAGAAGCATCGTAGATGCCGCCTGGTGGAGAAGGACCCCGGGCCCGGTAACGCTTTCCATATAAACAGTATTCCGGCTCCTTGGAAAGCCTGACTTTTCCCTCCTCTTTCCAGCACGTAGGTAGAAATCCCGATTTCCACAGCTCAGATCTAAGTTGCAGTGAAGCATTAAACATCTCTTAACAACTGAAGCACAGCAAATTGCAGGATGAATATCCCTGCTCTGTTCAGGCAATTTCAAAAGAGCAGCATAGCCCCCAGCCTCTTTAACCTTTTAAATTGAAAAGGAAAGTTTAATTTCCAGTTACTAACAGGTAACCAAAGACCCGTAACCTAGTTACAATGTTTTTTGTAACAACTACATAGCTAAAGCAATTACAAATGACATATGCTGCATAACAAGAAGTATTTTAAAGGATGTTGTTTGAGTATCTAATGTCTCTTCCTTAATAAGCTGGCAGAATTTTGGAGCTCAGTTAATCATCTCATAGTAAACACATTTTGTCACACAAAAGAGATCTTATCTCTGTGTCAGGGCTTACTTTTAGAAAATTGGCCCCAAGTTTAACAACCAGCTAGCAGGGTCCATATGCTGAAGACTGAAAAGGGGAAGACATTAAGTGAAAGTTGCAGGTTGACTCAAGAAGCCAACAAACAATAATTCTCCTATTCAAAGGTGTTACTATTAATATATATATTATTTTTTTAAAGCAAGCATTAGTAAGGTGGCTTTCACACATCGTTTGGTGTTGTCAGCAAGGCCAAACCAGACACTTTTTCTTTCAAAGAAAAAAAATGAAGTATTTTTCATAACTATAACCACACTTCAAGTGACTGCTCGCCGTCAGAGCTGTACAGATTTATCCACCAACTTGCACCAAGGACAAACACAGAGCACTCCCGACTGACTCATACACAAGAACATCCAATATTGGTGCTTTGCAAGGCCAATAAAATAGGGATCAAGCTTCACAGCTCCACGGAGCCGGGACAGATTTCCCCTATTTTCCAATTTCACGTTTTCCAGCGAGCCAAACCAAGGCTCCTCCAAGGGTGGAACGGCTGGCCAAGCTCTGCCCAAGCAGCAGTCGGCACGCGGGTTTGATCACTGCACAGAGCTGCGTTTTGAGGAAACAAGTGCGAGAAGGTAACATCCATTTCCTCCTTTTGTTCTTGGCATTCAAAATAAGAGTTAGCAAGTTTGATTTCCTTAGTTGTTATTCACATTAGCTGGGTACTATCAGCCTATGTAAAATGTTTGGATACAGAAGACATGATCAAGCGCCCTGCTCCGCAGCTCCCTTCCCCGGGGGCTTCTCAAATTACTGCTTTTCTCCCCGAGTGCTTCTCCCTCTCCCCGATTTAGCAATTCCAGAGCCCATCAACAGGTTCCACTTTAAGCTGGGAATTCATCATTAAAACAAAAATAAGGGCATCGAGTTGTTCTTGTGGTAGAGGGAAAGATTAAAACTCAAGTTTTGCATCTTCTGCGAGGAATCCGGACTGCCAGATGCCACGGAGAGATCTGGAGGGGCTGTACGAGGCTTCAACCATTTGAAAACAAAGCCGCAGAACTTGGAGACTCAACATTTAAATGCCAAACCCACATTGTCTGCAGTGCAGAGGAGAACGTCCAAACCATTCCAGGCAAATATTCAGCAAAACCTTCAACATTGTTTTCACTTTGAGTATCAGTAACTGCATCAATGGAGAAATTTAAGCAAAGCTTTTTCTTTGTATTCCATAATTAGAGAAAGAAGTCCACATTATTTACATTTAAAACTGCTGACCCGTATGCAAAGTTTCTTTAAGTTCTTTTGAAAGTATATAAAACAACTGCATATCACTATTAATCCAATGTTGGATTTTTTTTGTCCTTTTTTCATTAGCATCTACATTAATCACTTTAAAATATCCTCATAACATTTGTATTTAGTGATTTTATAACCTCTAGCAACATTACTCACCACTACAAAAGAAATCAATACACTTGTTTGACTTGCATGGACACGGATGCTCTCTCTCCCCCAACAAGCATATGAAAAATGTGGTTTCAATAGTACTGCTTCAGATAAACAAAGCAAAAAGACAGCACAGGATACACGTGTAAACCATGAACACAAAACATATCCCTAAGTTACTAACTTAAAGGAGAAGCGGTGCTTAAATGCACCTGGAATTTCAGCTGCTTCCATTTTCTTACCCTGGCATTCTGTGAGTCTACAAAGGGGATAAATATCCCACTGTATATAAACTTCTTAAGCAATAAGACATGATGGAGCGTGAATTATGATTTCTTAATTTAGGACTAGTTTGTCAGGCGTGAAGCTGACAGCAAAGTGTTCTGACCACACTGAGGAATAAACATATACCATAATACCTGCTCTGGAATGTCTTACTGAAATTATACCTTTTTTAAAAAGTATTTGTATTATAAAAGTGATGAGACACATGCTGAGTACCTAATTATCCTGAACCACCAGCACTGCCTGGAACGCTTATTAATCAATTAGATTTTAGACTAAAGCTAAATACACACTCTATACCTCTTAAAAGAGTATCTGAGCCATAAGGGAGTGTAGCTTACTCGGGAGATGATGAGCTGCTATCTCTTCTTCTTTCAACATCTCAATCTTAACATTAAAACAAACAAAAAATATGCAGCCAACTGCTCAGGGGATCCCACTTGTGAGGCCCGCAGACCACCACGCACATGTCAGGCCTCCTTCATCGCTGCAGCGGTCCAGGCTATTAATGGAAATTACTTGCTCGGTTCTGTTTACAAGGCTTCTCTTTCCCAAAGCCCCGTCTCCTCATTCACCCACCCATATCTGCCCTTAAAAATACCCTCCTCCTACTAGCTATTCTCAAAGAGGTTCTTTTCCAGGATTTCGGAACAGCGGAACGATCCAATGCGCAGGCAGTCCCTCCAGAAATCAAGAGCACTATTGTATTTAAGCAGCATTTAAGAGCATTAAAAGTTAACCACGCTCTTAAGTGCTATGCGGAGTCAGAGCCAGAAAGATCACACATTATTATATAACGCTCAGTAAGCAACAGAATATTCTCAGCAGCTACCCAAGCTTTTTTTTATATGTTAATACAAAAAGATAATTTAAAAGAGGAAAAAAAAATAGAACAGCAAAAGAACCACAAACTTCCATAAACTCGGGCCATAAAGGATCACAGCAAACATCTAGCCTGACATTTTTTCATGGCATAGACAAGATTTCTTGGGTTTGCTTTTTTATTATCTTTTTTTTAATATCATTATTAAATACTGTGGTTTAACTGCCTGCTTTCAATAGTTTCTATTTTCTCTAAAGCCTCATTTTCAGGGGTTTGGTTTGTTCCTTGTCAAACTCACCCCTCGAATACAGTGGAACTTTGAACCATACTTAGTAGCTCAGCTACAGCAACTAATGAGTGTTACGTAAGATGTCTCTCCATGCGCTGTAGAACAATCTGTTCCAAAAGTTACCAAAAATAGCAATTCTCTAAACACTGGTGTGATGCAATATTTAACTGGATAATACCAGGCTGCTGAAATTTATCCGTTACTCTTAAAAAGTTTTCAAAAATGGTTATCACAGCGCTTGTTGCCTTACCTAGGCTGGTGGGCTTTATCAGCTCATCCAACAAGTCATAAAAAGGTAATTTTTGAAGTTTTATGTCGGGATGGACAGGGTGGAGCGCAGAGGTGAGATGGGGGAGTTCCAGTTCATGTTTAGGTCCCAGAAGCGAAACGGGAAGCAGCGGCGACGTCGCGGGGTGCCCGTCGTAGCCGAGCTGTGGAATGGTAGACGGAGACAAGGTTGCTGGCATGGAGCTCGAGTGCACGCTGGGGATGGACAGGTCTGCGGGCGTCATGATCTTCTGTGGGAACCTTCGCCTATAGAGTTCTTTGATTTTCATTTGGACGGCGGGGCTGCAGCCAGCCTTTAACAAATGCAGTGCTTTCGTGAGAAGTTCGTGTTTTCGGCCGTGCTTGTTCCTCCCCGCGTAACCCAGAAGCACTTGCAGTTCAGAAACTCGAAGGCTCATAACCATTTGCTTTAAAAGAAACAAAACAGAAAAAATAGTATTTAAGTTAGAGCATCGTAAACGCTGACGTCAAAACGTGGCTTGATCCTGGGGTGAGCACACAGTTTTGAAGGGCATACGGTTCCTGCTTTTCTCCCGTTAATTATCTGAAATGCAACATAAAATGGCACTTGTTCAGAGAGAGATAATATATTGACTTAGAAAATCTAACAAGCATTTTTTTAAGGAATTTCTTCTGCAATAGGTAATTCAGGACAGCAATGCCGGGGTAAAAATTAGTCAACGAGGGCAAGCTGCCAGTACAAGACAGAAAGCTTTTAATGCAACGATGTTCTTAATAGATGCTCCACTAACACCCACAACGATAACGAGGTTTTGGACTTCCAGCTAGGGGAATAAAGTCCCACGTGGATGATGTCCAGCCCCCGGTACCTGCACAAAGCCAGACGCAAAAGCACTGCGCTTCGCAGCCAAGTCTGCCTCGCTCTTTGCTGTGCAGCACGACTGGTCTGCACAGATCCAAAGGAAGGCAGGGAAGAGACTGATGTAAAAAAAATTAAGAAAACTGAAATCTGATTTTTTTTTTTTGCAATGCTACATGATCATGACTGGGTTAACGGAAACTTCTTCGGATTCAGTCTCCTACATAATTAAGCACTTTCCTTACTTATCCTTCTCCTCTCAGCTGCTTGTTCTGCTGTGGGTGAGGGCGCTGGGCTCTGCCTTCCAATCCTCATCGTGTGTTTCACGTTAGGAGGCTTTACTGCCTCCTAACGAACAAAACTCCGATTCATCTACACCATTTTCCTCCTTGAGGAACCGAGGAAAAAAGCACTGTGCAAAACAGAGAGAGCAGCAATATATCTGTGTGCACTAAGTCCTCTCGCGCTGCTCAGCCGGAGGGTGAGCGCCCAAGCCCGGCGTCTCCTTCCAAGCCTCTTGCAGCGCTCGACAGTGACTTATTAGGCCCAACGGGACCCGTGACATCAGCTGGAGTCATCTTACTGGGGAGTCTGGGATTCCCAAGGAGTCACAGGAAGATGAAATGCCTCCTGCCCACCACCACAACTGGCTACCTGGGACTTCTGTGGGAAGCCGTTTAGAAATGCTGAATATTCCCAGTCAATTCCAAAACACATTCAGCATAGTATTTGCAGTGTAAATTTGGGACATTATAATTAGGCATAGCCAGGTTCCGCAGCTTCCCTGACACTGAAAGCTGTATACAGATTACTGTCTTCTATTTGCTGAATAACCAAACCAGCACTTTTGAAAAAAGCACATTTGAAAAAATAGTCTTTTTAGAAGAGTACAGATGCTCTCCAGTTCCCCAAACTGCCTGAAATATCCAAGCACGTACATTACCAAGTGCTTCTACCATTAATTCTAAAACAAATAGGAATAACATTGGAAAGCACACTACCTCTGCATTAGCAAAAAGGAAGCATAAGCTCTTAGCAGTTTCTCAAACCGTCAGCAGCAGCAGGAGATCTGCAAAGGGGAATCTGCAACAGGCATTTCCCTACACTGGAACAGAGCAAGTTATCAAAGAAACCCCCAAACGACATGGCTCATCTATTTAATGAAGGATGTAACCAGATCATTTTAACCAAATTTGCCACAAAACTTCTGCTCTGCTGAATGTGCCACATGAACAGAATTGAACAACCTTGCGGCAAGTTTTTGATAGTTTGGATATAACACAATTTTGCTGACGTTTTTTCTCCGCATCCTTCACACCTCCAGCCCCAGGACTGTCACGGACCTACCAGCTAGAACAGAGCAGCTATTTCACAAGGCAAGGAGATGTCCTAAAAGAAGGCATCTCAGCTGCGCTCTGAAGTGATGAGAGCGGAAAAGGAAAGCGAAACAAACAGATGTGAAGCACGACCAGCAGTGTTTATAACACTTTGCAAATGTTTCTTCACTGGAACATGTAGCTACAGCTGAAGGGCTCGGTGCCTGCTACATCCCTGCTAAAAGGCATCTCAACAGCCCCAGGTTCAGGGCTTTCCTACAGCCCTATATGCCCAGCTTCCGAAAACACAAACGAGCAAGAAGTCAGCCAGCTAACTAGGAAGTTCCTGCTACACGTTGGACGTTTTCCATTTTGAAGTTCTAGGCAAGCTAGAATTAAGCACAGAGAAAACCAGGTCTCTTGTGTAGCCAGGCTGGGGAACCAAAATAAAATTCCTCAGATTTTTCCCCCACTCTGAAAAATTCCTTAAAAGGAAGAACAAGAAAAAAAATTATTTGCAACATTACGGGCACTGATGCATCAATTAAAAATGCAGTTCTGAGAAGAAAAGGGGAAAAGGGCAATAAAGTCTTGCTGTTTTATGCCACTGTTTTACTGACTAGCCTTTCCCGCGTGCAGGAGCCCGGGCCCTGGTGCCTGCAGCAGCTCCAGGTCCTGCCGGTTTGGAACGTGATGCACGATCCCGACACACAGCCGGGTCGGCAAGAGCCTCTCCCGTCACTGCAGTGGGAACAGGAAAATTCTCCTCCCCTCCTCCAACATAGCTGTGTTTTATTTGAGGACATAATGTGGCCGTATCCGCAGCTGTCAAACACACAAAATAAATAGAATTTAAGAAATTTGCCCCCTTTTCTATCACACCTCATCTCGTCGCAATTCAAACACTCCCCGGGCTCAGCTAGGCAACAAGCACAGAAAGTGCTTTGCACCAGGAAAACTTGCTGCTTTTTCCCCACCACTGGTGACCAGGATAATAAGATCATCACCGATACCGGTACCACTGCACCTACTTTCAGCTGCAGTCAAAGTCAGTCCCCAAGGGACAGCACAATATGAACCACCTCAACGTCTGACTATCAAAACAGGCAAAATATGTTTACCCTTTTCTTTAATGCAAAAGGAAATTAAAAAAAATAAGGTTGGTTCAAATTACACGTAGATATGTAAGCACAGAGTAAAGGACTATTTGCTAGCTGCACTTGCAAGTAACTAGGTGTTCAGTTTTGCTCTCAGGTACCAGGAAATGCATGGCCCTCCGAGCATCACTTCATGTTCAAATACTGCAGTCAGCAAGCTCCAAAAAGGGAAAATTACCTGTTGGTCAAACAATTTTGGTGTGAGAAACAGGCTGTGAACAGCAGACCAAGTTGCTTGTCTGGAGGGTGATGCACCTATCAGTATGCCCTGNTTAAGAAAACTGAAATCTGATTTTTTTTTTTTGCAATGCTACATGATCATGACTGGGTTAACGGAAACTTCTTCGGATTCAGTCTCCTACATAATTAAGCACTTTCCTTACTTATCCTTCTCCTCTCAGCTGCTTGTTCTGCTGTGGGTGAGGGCGCTGGGCTCTGCCTTCCACTCCTCATCGTGTGTTTCACGAAGGCTTTACTGCCTCCTAACGAACAAAACTCCGATTCATCTACACCATTTTCCTCGAGGAACTGAGGAAAAAAGCACCGTGCAAAGTAGACAGAGCAGCAATATATCTGTGTGCACTAAGTCCTCTCGCGCTGCTCAGCCGGAGGGTGAGCGCCCAAGCCCGGCGTCTCCTTCCAAGCCTCTTGCAGCGCTCGACAGTGACTTATTAGGCCCAACGGGACCCGTGACATCAGCTGGAGTCATCTTACTGGGGAGTCTGGGATTCCCAAGGAGTCACAGGAAGATGAAATGCCTCCTGCCCACCACCACAACTGGCTACCTGGGACTTCTGTGGGAAGCCGTTTAGAAATGCTGAATATTCCCAGTCAATTCCAAAACACATTCAGCATAGTATTTGCAGTGTATATTTGGGACATTATAATTAGGCATAGCCAGGTTCCGCAGCTTCCCTGACACTGAAAGCTGTATACAGATTACTGTCTTCTATTTGCTGAATAACCAAACCAGCACTTTTGAAAAAAGCACATTTGAAAAAATAGTCTTTTTAGAAGAGTACAGATGCTCTCCAGTTCCCCAAACTGCCTGAAATATCCAAGCACGTACATTACCAAGTGCTTCTACCATTAATTCTAAAACAAATAGGAATAACATTGGAAAGCACACTACCTCTGCATTAGCAAAAAGGAAGCATAAGCTCTTAGCAGTTTCTCAAACCGTCAGCAGCAGCAGGAGATCTGCAAAGGGGAATCTGCAACAGGCATTTCCCTACACTGGAACAGAGCAAGTTATCAAAGAAACCCCCAAACGACGTGGCTCATCTATTTAATGAAGGATGTAACCAGATCATTTTAACCAAATTTGCCACAAAACTTCTGCTCTGCTGAATGTGCCACATGAACAGAACAGAACAACTTTGCAGCAAGTTTTTGATAGTTTGGATATAACACAATTTTGCTGACGTGTTTTCTCCGCATCCTTCACACCTCCAGCCCCAGGACTGTCACGGACCTACCAGCTAGAACAGAGCAGGTATTTCACAAGGCAAGGAGATGTCCTAAAAGAAGGCATCTCAGCTGCGCTCTGAAGTGATGAGAGTGGAAAAGGAAAGCAAAACAAATAGATGTGAAGCACGACCAGCAGTGTTTATAACACTTTGCAAACGTTTCTTCACTGGAACATGTAGCTACAGCTGAAGGGCTCGGTGCCTGCTACATCCCTGCTAAAAGGCATCTCAACAGCCCCAGGTTCAGGGCTTTCCTACAGCCCTATATGCCCAGCTTCCGAAAACACAAACGAGCAAGAAGTAAGTCAGCTAACTAGGAAGTTCCTGCTACATGTTGGACGTTTTCCATTTTGAAGTTCTAGGCAAGCTAGAATTAAGCACAGAGAAAACCAGGTCTCTTGTGTAGCCAGGCTGGGGAACCAAAATAAAATTCCTCAGATTTTTCCCCCACTCTGAAAAATTCCTTAAAAGGAAGAACAAGAAAAAAAATTATTTGCAACATTACGGGCACTGATGCATCAATTAAAAATGCAGTTCTGAGAAGAAAAGGGGAAAAGGGCAATAAAGTCTTGCTGTTTTATGCCACTGTTTTACTGACTAGCCTTTCCCGCGTGCAGGAGCCCGGGCCCTGGTGCCTGCAGCAGCTCCAGGTCCTGCCGGTTTGGAACGTGATGCACGATCCCGACACACAGCCGGGTCGGCAAGAGCCTCTCCCGTCACTGCAGTGGGAACAGGAAAATTCTCCTCCCCTCCTCCAACATAGCTGTGTTTTATTTGAGGACATAATGTGGCCGTATCCGCAGCTGTCAAACACACAAAATAAATAGAATTTAAGAAACTTGCCCCCTTTTCTATCACACCTCATCTCGTAGCAATTCAAACGCTCCCCGGGCTTAGCTAGGCAACTAGCACAGAAAGTGCTTTGCACCAGGAAAACTTGCTGCTTTTTCCCCACCACTGGTGACCAGGATAATAAGATCATCACCGATACCGGTACCACTGCACCTACTTTCAGCTGCAGTCAAAGTCAGCCCCCAAGGGACAGCACAATATGAACCACCTCAACGTCTGACTATCAAAACAGGCAAAATATGTTTACCCTTTTCTTTAATGCAAAAGGAAATTAAAAAAAATAAGGTTGGTTCAAATTACACGTAGATATGTAAGCACAGAGTAAAGGACTATTTGCTAGCTGCACTTGCAAGTAACTAGGTGTTCAGTTTTGCTCTCAGGTACCAGGAAATGCATGGCCCTCCGAGCATCACTTCATGTTCAAATACTGCAGTCAGCAAGCTCCAAAAAGGGAAAATTACCTGTTGGTCAAACAATTTTGGTGTGAGAAACAGGCTGTGAACAGCAGACCAAGTTGCTTGTCTGGAGGGTGATGCACCTATCAGTATGCCCTGCCATTGAGGTAACATCTTAAACTCTTCACTCACCTACATCTCTCCTGCGAGTATCAATAGGAAAGAATGCTCTACCTATAGCTCCTTCAATAAAATCGCTTTTTCTTACATACTTTTTTTCCAAATAACAGACAAAAAATGTGTAAGGTGTCCCAAACAAAAAATAGCACCGAGCTGCTCTTGAGATCAGGAAGAGCAAGAGCTTTGCCCAAGACTTTCGCAACGGGACGGTGAAACAGAAACCGCCCAGCGTCAGAGCCCGTCCTGCGGCTCCGCACACGCGCGGTCTCGCAGCAAACAAGTGCGCCTGCTTGCAGACGGGTGTCCAGCATCAGCAGTCATTTACTTGGATTCCCTCTGCACAGAAAATAGCCCGCATTTATTTTTAAAGGATTATTTTCCGCAAAAGCCGTTCCAGCAGCAGAGACAACACGACCAGGTCTGGTCCGGCTAAGGAAACCCGCCCGGAGCACCGGTTAAGGGGTGACGCCGGACAGGACCTCAGTCACAAGCCAGACCTTTCCCTGCTCATCTGCGACAGCTGGTAGGTAAGTCTGAAAACAAACAAAATCTAAGCACTCATGCTTATGGGTAAGGAGCTCTACTGGTAATCCTGTGTAGCTGGTCTAACTGGACTCATGCAGAAAAGCAGAGCTAAAATGCAGCTAGATTCAGGTAGAGAACACTATCTCTAGACTGGAAAATAAGAGATCGGCTTGAAGTGTAGGAGGACAAGGTGCAAGTCCCAGGGTCCCAAAAAGGGCCAAATACAGGTTATTTCTGCTGAGATCCTGAACTAGAAATGGCTACTCCATGGAGCAGCAAGACGGATAATGCGGCAGAATTGGTGAGAAGCACCAGCAGCACAAGATACCATCTCCAAAGCCTCAGTGGCAACACTAACAGTCCCCCAAAAGCTGACTGCTTTCTAGAAAGGGTATTTCTACATCTCCAGTAATAAGCCAAGCAATTTATCTAGAGCATTTAACAAGTTATTTCCGGATGCTTATGATAAATAGGAGCTATGAATAAGCTCCAAAATACATTCAAAACCCTTGCCAGAACAACAAGAAGTATTTGGCGAGGTACTACACCGCACTGTGCCTAAAGCTACGCAACAGGTCTGCCGGCATCGTGTACCATTAACATGGATGCAGGGGGGAAAATCCATCGAAAGTGGGAAAAGAGAGGGAGAAGTGGGAGGCATCGGGCTCAGACTGTGCCGTGCATTAACTGCTTGGGCAGGTTTAGCACTGGTGGAATTCAAGGACAAAAATGAAAAATGTCCCCTTATAAAACAAGCAACAAATTACTAATCCAAGAATCCCACAATGCACTTCTATAACAGGGCTTAAAGAAAAAAAGCAGTCTTCAAAGTTGCTCTTTGTTTCCAACAGAAGCCACAAGGAAGCATTAGATTAGTATGGAAATGGTCTTGAATTCATCTCGGTGTACCTCCAGCATCCAGCTGTAAAAATACAGAGTTTTGCTGAAAGTTCCTGCACGTTATGAACAGGCTCCTTAAAACAGGGCTATAAATCTCTTCAAGGAGCAAGCTGTGCACAGGCTGAACTGCTGGAATCCTGGACACGCTTAGGATATGTGAAAACAGGAGACCGTGAGGGTAAATGTGCTCCCTTTCTACGAAGCCACATTCCCTAGTCCTAAATTCCATCTGCAAAACTTATGTAAGGAAGCTACCAGGTAAACTGTAAAACTGAGATCAGTCTCCTGAAAATCTGCACAAGGCAGTAAAAGCACCAGTTGGTGGAAGCTCAAGTCCCTCTGACAAGCTGCAGCTTCCTGCGTTTGTCCACGGCAGCCACAATACTAAAAGGTTGAAACCTCAGTAATTCACTATGCAAGGGAGGGAGAAGCATGAAGGACAGTAATATACATGCTCCATACAGCAGCCTTTGAGGAGGAGAGTGGTTTTCACAAGAAAAAACACTCTGATCTCTTCTGCTGCTGTGATATGGTCCAATCTTTTAATGCTGCTCTGCTTGCCAAAACAACAGGTACAAATGAGCAGCAGGTACAAACATTATTTGCCTTTTATTACAAACATAGAGTATTTCTTAACCAAAGCTCCTTTTATTTACATAGCATATTTGTTTTCATAAAGAACACTCCACGGTCATAGCATCACCAAATCTATGCATTTATTTAGCTGGCAATAAAAATAGATATTAATCAATTAAAATGATTTTCCCCGGCTAACATACTTCTTCCCACACAAGCAGGGAAAGTTCGCTTCGAAGCTCAGGAAGTGAGGTGCTATTTATTTCAGCGTGTTCACAGAGGATACGTTTCCCTGCTAATGGTATGGTTATGTATCTTTTAATGTAAACAGCACGATCCTTGAACCAGCCTACCCAAATTGCGAAGCTCGGTTTCAAGCAGCTTCCAGCGCTACTTAATAGGAATCTCTGAAAAGGCTACTAAAAAATGTCGTATTTCACTCTGAAAGGATTGTGTATAAATGGGCCTGCAATTAGCTCCTGCGGTCCTTCTGCACGCAGATCCTATGAGAACTTCATGCGTTTCATAACCAGTTAACTCTTCAGTGAATTTCACCGATCGACTAGCACAAACAAGGGTATTTTCCTTAGGTTCTGCTGGCAAATACTGCAGGTTAGATCTGCTGTGCTGGCTGCCAAGTAAAACTCAATGCAGTACTCAAATTGGGTAAGTTGGGACGGGCAATACTGCTCCGTACATGGATGGTAACGAACCTCAGCGTTTCCCTCCTGCCCACCAGGCCTCCTCTAACCCTGTATCAAGGTTGTTATTAAATTCTTTGGAGATGCCTGCTGCTTACTGGAGACAAGAAAACCTGCAGTGTTGAAAGCCAAAATTCAATATTCACAAGAGGAGGGGAAGAAAAAAAAGCCACTGAAGAGAGAAACAATACTGCAAAGAAAACAACAAGGCAGATCTGCCCCCACTGAACTGCAAGTGTTAAAAGTTCAGAATTTCTAATATTGTCTCCATGCGTTAGAAGTTGCTTTATGGTTTTTACAGAGACCTGTGGTATGTGCTATAGCATCATAAACGCAGATCCCGAGAGCTCTGACATGTCCAGCCTGGCAAATGAGCACAAGTGACCAAGGCTGTAGTTACCATCGCCTCCATAGCCCCATTTCTCCCAGAGTTTATTGCCTCTGCACGGGGCAATCAGCTGGGACTGCCCCTAAACCAGAAACTCCAGCTCTGCGCTTGAACCCTTAAATCACCAACTTCTTTCTTTTCTTTTTTCGCTGCCTTTTTCCCCTCTTTTTCTCACGCACTGGTCATCACAGACCAGAGCAGCTGAGGTAGCAGCCCTCCCCGTGCCCTGCATTCCCGGCCCCACGTGCCCCGCTCGGCTGCAGGGGCTGCCGCAGACTTCAGCGAGCTCTGAATTGGGCTTGATTTAAAGCAAGTCACATTTTATCTTAATCTGTAACAAAAGTTTCGCGGTTCTCAAGAGATTTTATTCACTAGGTGAACTATATTATTACTTTTGGAATTAAACAAGGCTGCTGACACACTAGTTATTATCTTTATTTTACTCCTTTAGGTGACTCCAATTTTTTTTTAGCCATGCTCAAACTTAATTGCCCCTCGTGTATTTAGTTATGCAGATGGGAATTATTTTTGCACAGCTATCCGCTAGCATAATTTGCATGAAAAGCAATTGCAAAAATACTAATTTAGACAATCTCTGGACACAAAACAATGTGCCTCTGTAAAAACAAACAGCTAATAACAAAGACAATTATTTTCAGCTATTTGGGAGAGGGTCATTGCCACGCAAATTTACTTTTTATTAAGAATCTTCTTATCCTTAACTAAGCCTTTCAACTAGCTGACAGAAAGCTCGATTCCTGCAGGCCAGGCAAGCACCAACAGCTGTGCAAAGAGCCCTCTAAATACACTCTGCTTTACTGTAATCTCTTTAATGCAGAATATTAGAAGTCTACATCAATAAAGCAAAATACTGAATGCTGTAGAAGTTACTGTATTAGTCTGAAAGATTGCCCCTTACTATAAAAATTAAACAAATAAATAAAACAGAACTAAGACATCTCTGCTTTGGGAAGCCACACAGGATGACAAATACGGATTTTTCTCCCCAGGTGATGTTGGGTTTTACAAAAAGAAGAAATGGCTATGCCTTCACATGCAATTAAAACAAAAACAACGACTACATAAATGTTTTGACTGATTTGGGACTTACAAATAGTCCTTTTAGCCATATTTTTTCAGCAGAAGACTGGAGAATTAAGCTCCAGCCAGTCTCTGAATATCTACAGAATCTGACTGAAGCAAAGCAGCTTGCAAAAGTCAAATTTAAAGGAAAGCTGGACAAGAACGCACCTGGAATTCAACGAATGTACCCGAAGCACAACAAGGACAAAGAGAAGGCTTAAAGAACCTCTCGACAGCACGGCAATTTAAAGATTATTCCTACAATCAGTTCTGATGACTGCCGGTAACAGTAAGTTAAATCTCCACTATATCAATAGACTTTATTTCTTCATATCTGTAAGGCAACTTAGGCATTATTTTATTTAAAAATATACATATATACGTGTTGCCGTAATACTAATGCTTGTCTTCCTCAAAAATAATACAAAATAAATAAATAAAACCCCACACACCAAGCCCACTCCCCTCCCACCTTTCTCCTCCTGCGCGCTAGGGCGCTGCAAAGGGATCAGTTCTCCACATTCCACAAGTTCTCGTCAAGCGCTGAAGTGTTTACATATCTGCCCTTCGCAAATAAACAAAGTTTTGCTATTCACTTGGCTTCAAATGAGATAACACTTTAGGGTACAAAATTATACAAGAAGATCAAAGTATTTTAGATAACACGCAGGCTTTTTTCTTTCCTTGTTTGTCCTATTTTCTTCGGAAGCAACACAGGAGACAGACTGTGTCATCATTGACTACTACTATCTAAAAATGTTTTAATTATTAAATTCACATTAAATGTGAATCCTGATTTGTAAAGTACTGCACAGCAGGTTTAAGGCAGTGTATAATTAATTCTCCGTTCTCTCAAAAGTAAACGATTGCTGCATTAATGCCTCAGGAGCGGGAAAAACAGAAAAAAAAAGTGAAATATTTGTTTTCAATTCTCCTGGGAAAAAAAGAAAAAAAGAAAAGAAAATAAGAAACAAAAAGGCAGGAGCCTTTGCAGAGGGTTCCACTTCACGTGTCACCGTGTTCCTGCACCCGCTCATAAGATGCAACACGACAATGACATCTGGCACTTTTATCTCTAACCACAAACCAACAGAAAAGGCGGAAACAATAGTTAAAAAGAAACACCTAGAACAACACGGGAGGAGGGAGGAAAGTGGGGAGAGGAAAGGAGGCAGGGAGGGAGATGGACTGAAAGATTAAGAGATTTGGGCAAAACATCAGGTATGGTAAAAGCTCAATAGTTTACCGTTAAAAGATTTCCCTTTCCCAAGCCAGAAATGCAACCCAAATGAAATAAATCTGCTGACAAGAAATACTTATGAAATACACTGGCCAAACACCCTGTTCCCTTCTAATGCTTATCCACTGAGAATAATAATTTATTACTACTAACAATTAGCCTTAATTGTTATGGCAGAAATACTTGACGGAGCCAAAAGTTCCCACTGTGTCAATAAGCTGAAAACCAGTTTTCCATCAAGCAGCCATACCAACATCCCTATAGTCCTTTTTAAAAGGCCAGTCACTTGCTTAGAAGGTTTTACTTTTGGAAAGTTTCCATTACGAACCCCAGATTTTCTTAAAAATGCGTAAGAAAGCCAGAGCACATTGTTCTTTTAAAATGCTCAAAAAGCAGAAACCCTTCAAGATGAACTAGAAGTTTCAACAATGCCAAGAATGTTTCCTTTGCCTCACTGCCCCTCGGAGCAGCAGGTAGGATGCACCGCACAAATGAAATGTCACCTCTCCAGTTCCGTGAGGACTAGATAACACAGCGTGAAATCGAGGTAAGCCTCAAGTCATACACATCAGCCCTCTTATAGCACTGATTAGCATCAGGTTTCCATCTGTTCTTGGGATAAATAATGACTTCAAGCATTTAAAGCTCTAAAAACATTCATTTAATACACTTTTCCTTACGTCTTTGTAAGTAAGGAGACCAGCAAGTGTTTTGTCCATTCAAGTCTTCCTCTTCTTTCAGCGAGAGGCCCATTCTCTTGCCTTTCCTCTACTAATTTTTGAAACAAAGCCATTTTTAATGAAGCAGGGGAGATGGTCCAAGTTCTTTTCATTCTACTTGGTTAGCCCTAACCCTTCCTAGAAACAAAAACACAGACCTGGATATTTGCTGGAGACCAGAACCAGCCCAACAGTCTTATCTGCTCTTCAGCAATTAAATATTTTCTTGTTTAAGCATCGCCCATTATCTAGGAATCACTCCTCTGCTTTCCCTGTTTCATCTATCAATAATGCAGCAACCTCCAAGATTTGGAAGGCAGTAACACTTTTTATTACATTTAGAGAAAGAACTTGCCCATCTGAAACTTTCTTCAACCATATGCGTTAGAATTATTATCCTTTGGTATTTTATAGAAACATCTGCACGTGAACAAGTTCCAACTAAAAGCAAGGCCAAGAAACAGCATTCCCCTGTTTACATGACTTCTAGCCCATGAACTTCAGCAGGTTAGGAGGTAACTGCACGTGAAATTTCAAGTTACTAAACACAAAGCAGCAAGATCCGGAGAAAAGCTGAATTTCTAATGTGTTTTACCATGCTGCCGATACATCAGTTTAGGAGAAAAACCTCAGGCCTCACTACAGGCAGCTCTTCGTGCAGCTACAGTCAAATAAACAGATCTGGAGATAACTAGTAGGCTGAATAACACAGTGTTTTTCAGAACTGAAGGAGGAACCAAAGATGGGAATCCAGAACTCTGAGCAATACGTATGATATATCTCATCCTTTGGCTGTTCCAGAAAGTTTAAAAAAAAATAAAAGCAGAAAACAAAAATCAAAACACAAACTGTAAAACTCTGAAACCTGGGCAGAGGTGCAGATGTGGGCATAAATCTGGGAACGGTTCCTTGGTGGCATATGACAATGCACGCCTATATGCACCTTGGATTACAAATGCCACTAGACGGGAAAGCTACTGAGCTGAATCACGCTCATCCATCCCAACTCATTTTATCCCTCAAGAAGGTATCTGCAATACAAGGAAGCCACATTAATAGCAAAGCACCAGCAAGAAAGCTACGCTTGAACCACATGTGGCCTTCTAATAATTCAAGAGTCGTTGCTTTTTCAGACTTTGAAGAGCTTATTGTCTGTCAGAGCGCGCACAGTGGGGAGCGCTAATTATAGGTATGACCTCTGTTTATACAGATTAACGTACAACAAAACCTAATTTATTCCTAACTGAACAGACACATTAAAAATGGAATTACTCATCACACGCAACGATATGACATAGAATTCACATTTACATCAGATCTTGAGCTAGACTGATTTTAGAGGACCAAAATACATTTATTAATACAGAAGAAGAGTCAGCAGCTGGGTACAAAATCCACATTCTCGGGTCTCTCGGGCAGTATCAGGTGAGAACACCTGCAGTCAGGAGCCTGTCTCCTGTTTCAAAATCTCACTGTGTTGCTACTCAATCCAGTTCCCACTGTGGAGAACTCAGGATCCCAGGTCAGTCAAGTTAATGAGACATTGATGACTCCTTTGGCTGCTATTCAGGACACCAGAACCAAGATCGCTGAGAATCACACTGATTTCATTCCAAGCATTGGCGCAGCTCGGAAAAGGGAGCAGCGGGCGGCAGCGGTGCCAAGCGCTGAATGCACATCCTGGGAAAGACATCTAAAAAGCGGCATGGGGACAAAGAAAGAGAAGGCAGGAAGCTAAGTTTTTCATATCGCCCACAACGATTGGTTTCTGCTTCCCCACTATGTAAAAACAAAAGAAGATGATGGAATAATAGGAGAGGAAGCCGACCTTCCTGCTTTTCTTCAGTATTTAAAGGAGGATAAAGACAACGGTCTCAAATGACACCGGCCAGCAGAAGCAGATACAGAAGGTGCCCATTATGCGAGGCCCAGAGTCAGGACAGAACAGTTCCCCAGCTCTCACCCTCAGAATTCAGGCCACCCTTTCCAGGGCTGCCTGTGCCACCAAAACTAACTGCCTTGGGTCACCTGCAGACCCAAAAGACAAGCGCTCAGTGCTTAAAAACTCCTGGGTTAGCAACGCTTAATCCCAGGGCAAAACGTTCAACCATGTGGTAGAAAGTTAATAACACATCCCCTGGGCAATATTTCCCTGTCTTACGTAGAGCATAAGCTAGGCCTATAGAAAAAATTCCTTCAAAGTCACGACACGCTCTAGGGAAGCTGCCTCCGTGGCAAGAGACACATTTAATTTTCCAGTCCCCTCAGCCTGTACCCCTTCCCTTGCAACCCCACACTTCCAGCACTGCGTTTATCTTATAATCCAAATAAATCTGAATTTAATTAATGCACTCGCCCAAGAACCCCTGCCTTGCATGGAAACAAATCACTTGATGGAATCTAGATTTTACAGGCCAAGCTGCAGCCACACCTATGATTCAAAAAATATTAAAACCATTGCAAGTAAACCACAAAAAAAGATACTGCATTTAACTTGGCTTCGGTCACAAGAACAACTAGAATCGAAAGAGTTGCCTAAAAAAACTTAGATAGAAAAAGTCACAGCTTTCTATGGAAACGTTGACCAAGTGAAAAAGTAGCAAGCGTGTAATGTTTCTGCAGCAAAGTAAGCACACACGCTCCTCTGGATTCCTTGCATTATGGTAAGGAAACCGCCCTCCGGATTCCTATTCCACTCGGAGGGCAGGAGGGAAGATGCTGTTTCAATCCCTGCTCCTTTCCATCTTTGCTGACCAAACTATTGTCCCACCTCATTAACTGCTCTCCCAAATCCTGCTTTGGAGGGACATGCAAGGCTTTTGTCACTTAGTAATGTCACCCAAATGACTCTCGTGTGTTTGTAGATTTATCTTCTGCCTGTCCCTTTTTACACATACAGACAACAGCATTAAAGGCTCCTGCAATGAGGGATTCGTTTCCTGGGTTTCAGTCCAGTATTTCAGAAGTCAAGTGTCCCCCTCCTTGGTGTCTCTCCGTGTGTTCATGGAGAACACGGAGCTTCCACTGCTTGAGCTGGAGGCGCTGCAAGCACCAAACCATTCCCCCAATCCAAAGCAAAGGGTAGCCTAGGAGGGAAATAAATAAAAATATACATACCATCAATACACATACACGGCATGTATACGTACACCAACCACGCACAGGCCCAAGGAACAAAGAAGCCAAAGTAGCTAATCACCTAAGCAATGTGAGTATACTCTGAAACACAGGGCACACTTGAAAAAATAAATGGGAGAGAGAGAGAAAGAAAAAAAAAAACACACACACACAAAAAAAATTTTTCTAATCAACTGAATCTAGGAAACAAGCCTCAGTACATGACTGCTTCCCCTTAAAACAGCTTGGCTCTACCTCAGAGCTCTAAGCATGTTTAAAAACAACGGAATAGCATAGGCTGGCGAAACCATGAAGTCCAGGTTGTACAAGCAAAATGATTATTCTGAAAAGATTATTAAATATTAAAAAAAAAAGGAAGGAAAAAAAAAAAGGCCAGGTACCCTTAACTTGCTGCTCGGTTAAAGTTCTCTTCTTACCAATCCATCTGAGCTGCCAAAATGCCAAGCAGCAGAAGGCCACGGTTGGGTTCTGTGGGGACCTGTACCAACACAGGCAGCTTTTTACCTATCCGTTAACGGCCTCCTGAAGGATGCAAGCAGCGGGGTGACAAAGTTTGCTGACAATATGACAAGGTTTTAAGGATGAGGACAGGCTGAAGAATTGCAGACGGACCTCATTACGCTCAGTGACAAAGCAACTCGATATACGTAAGTGTAAAGTGATGCCCATGGAGAAAAGCAGACCTGGCTACATATACAAAACGATGGGCTCTGGGATGACCTTCACCACCCCAGAGGAAGCTCGTGGCTGAGGATAAATAGATGCATGAAAACATAATCTCAGTAGCAGTCAAACATATAAATTAGCATCAAAATTTAAAGAAAAAGGATCAGAAAACAAATGAGAAATTATTATATGCTGTATAAATAATCCCTGGTTCACAAATAATTCCTGGTTCATCGAGATCTGGAAGAATGGGTGACTTGGGTCATCTTAAAAATGCAGAAGAGAGAGAGGGTCACAGAAGAATGGCAGAAATAAAGCACAACTTCACTGTTAATGGCCATTGTTAAATGGCAATGTCTAAGACTTGTCTGCCTAGAAAATCGAGAATTTAGGAAGGATAAAACAGCAATATATAAAAGTATGAACAGCGTAAAGACAGCAGATAGAGATCACTGTTTCTTCCCACGAAAATGCAGCGATCATCATATGATGCTGGTAGGTGTCAGCCAGGTTCAAAACAAAACGAGGAGGTTCTTCATGCAGCAAATATCAGAAAACAGAAACCCCTATGAAAACATTGTGAACAAAGGAAGTTCATATGGGCTCAAGTGGACCCTGGACAAGTGCTTGGCACAGAGATTCATTATGGCCTGTCTGGCTAGTAGCCCCTATCAGGTTCTGGGGACCTTTCAAGGGACTGAGCTGAAAATAGCTGGAGGCTGGGAGGGAGACTGCAGTGTTTTTCATGCTTGTTTTTACTCTTCCCTGTGCACTCACTTCTAGGAGCTGTCGGAGACAGTACTGGGCCAATGTACTCTTGGCCCTAACCAGTATAGCTGCTCTCGTATTCTTAAGCTTCACTTTATAATACACATTGTTTATTTTTTTTGCCATTTCCTCAAACCCAGTGATTTTCTCAAGAGCGCTAATAAAAGCACTGCTTCTCAACAGAGCGTGTCAAATTTTATCAACAAAGCAGTGAAAGTGAAAATTAAAACCCAAATGAAAAAAAAAAATGGGTGCGCACCCTTTGGAAAAATATTATCTAAAATACTTATAATTCAAACTGACAGCACTTCTGATATTAGATTGTAAAAATTTGACATTCTGCCATCAAGTGGCCTCAGCAGATTCACTGATGAGATGCTGCTAAGTCAACATGGGTGCCCAGAACAGAACAGTTTTGTTTCTGTATTACTGCTGAAGTTTCTACTATTCTGAATTTGGAGCAATATCATTACAGGTGCACTAGTAACTTCAATAGCTGGAGCAGAGCTGCCTGCTCTCTTTTTGATATGCTGAAAATCTACCCAAATACTGGGGCTGTTTTGCAGATTCTTATTTCGCACCAGGGAAACAAGATACAACATCTGCACAAAAGTGAGATCATTTTGTCAAGGGAGCCTCAAAAAACAGTATTAGGAATGAGTCTATTTGAAAACATCCTCATCCACACAATTTTCTACAACATGCTCTTGTGTCTCAGATAATAAGAGTATTGCCTTACTGGATTTGGTCTCTGATTATCTATATTAAAAAAAAAAGAAAAGCAGGAGGAGAGAGCACAAGAGTTGCACCCATACTAAACTGCCAAGCAAAACTAGGTTTGCTACTTCCGTTTCCAGCCTACGTTCTATTTTGCATGCTAACTAATTAGATCTTCTGTTCCAAAGCCGAACAAAGTGGCCTTGTCTAGACCAGATTCCACCAAAGAGGCAGGAAGAACATCGCGCAGGAGATTATAAATGAGAGTAAGCAAGAATCTGCAGCTCTGATTCTCAAGCGACTGTCCCACCTTAATGAACATGAGGTGTCTTCATGTAGCTGGACAGTGAAATTAATCTACTTACAGAGCAAGCAGGCCAGGATGCAACTCCTTCTCAGGAGGAAACTATCCAGGGTCACGTGCCCCAAACCGAGGCTGCAGGAACCCAGCTACTCTCACACCACAAATGTGCACATGGACTGAAACAGGACTGGAAAATTGGAGTAAAACTCAGACTATCAGTTATTTTGAAAAGATACACGTAGCTGATTTTAATCCCAGAGGCAACTAGGCATAAATTCTTTTGCTATACTCTGTCTTTTGGCTCAGCTGCCAAAAACTGATCCCCTTTGTGAGCCTCCTTAAGAGCGGAGCAACAGCATCAAGCAAACACACTTAGAAGAGAGCCTTGGATGACGCTCGGTGCACCCGGCACATCCAATTTCAAACCGCACCCCATCTCCACATCTCTATACAACAGATGCAATGAGAAGCAGCTCCAGAGCTGCTCAAAGTGAGTTCCAGGGCATGGCAAGGCAAGGCCACAGCTTCAGCATGTGTCTTGTGGCAGACTCGCTCTAAATACAACCCTTGGTGTGCAGCTCTGGCATAGCTAGAGCATTATGGAATTTTGCACTCAGTAATTGCTCAGAAGAGAATTTCTTTCTTCTCCTAGCCTATAGGCCTCGCCTAATAACTTAGAAAATGAGTCCTGTAAGCTCAGCTCTGTCCAAAGATTCTGACTCAATTCTCACCCAACGTGGGCTTCTGGAAACATCTGTGATGTGTATCTGCACACTCAAAAAAAGTTGTAGCCACAAAAGATGCATCTCTAGAAAGTGAGGGCAGCATTGCAAAGGGGCAGGAGTTAGGCTAAGCTCAGGATTTTATAATACATGTCACTGGCTTGTACAGTCTCCATTCTTGGAGGTTTTCAAGACCAGACTGAAAATAAATAAATAAATAAATAAAAGCCCTGAATAATGAGGACAGAGCTCAGAGCTGACTGGACTTTTCCTCTGCCCTGGCCTTGGACTTCACGCTTGCTGATGGAGCGCTCCAACATCCCTCAAGAGAGGGGGGACACCAGCAGACAGGGCAACACATTACAGCCCCCCAATCCCAGCAACAGAACAAGGACAAGCAGATTGCTTAGAAAGTCCTGGACCAATAAAACTCCCTCTGACACAGGAATGTCAGCAAAAGAATAAGAGAAACAAGAGCAAGGTCTTTACCACAACACACCAGGAACAAGATAATGTTACCGACGCTCTAGTTTGATTCTCATTCCTACTGACAACTTGGAAGATCTGAGCTTCAAGGCTTTACGTGTTCCCTCCCATGCACCCTCAACTCCATATAGTTTCTTTTTCAAATATTTAACATCTTCCGCTTTGTTGTAGCCCCAAAGCTACAGTGTTGATTTATTCTGAATTAGCCAAGTTCTATGGCAATTAGCGTAGGTGTTAAAAGAGGGCTTTTATAGATAGTACTGAGTAAAATTATGGAAGTAAATGCACTCTTGTAAGCTACAGCAGCATCCTGGTTCTCCTCACCTCCCAGTACCTCAACTTGGAAGAGACTTTACTTTTAAAAAAAGCATTTATTTTCATGAACAGATTCCACCTAAGGTATAATTTCTGCATTAAAAAAAAATCATCTTTATTTAAAGCAAACAAACCAGCACTTCTAGTACTTACTGGTCCACAAGGAGCTGGGATAGCAACAGGGCAATCGGGTAGCCCTGACAGGTCAGTCAGATCAGTGGGAAAAAAGAAAAAGATGACTAGGAGGACTTAGAAATTCAGCTGCTCAAACTTGTATCACCTGAACAACTCATTTTCCCACTTTGTCCCTCAAGAACAGGAGAAACATTTCTGTGTGATTCTCAAGGCACATCTGTGTGTTAACCAGAGAGAGATTCCTATTTACAGAGGACAGCATTAGCTGCCACATCAGGACTGCAAAAGGCACACAAAGTTCGTATTGACAACTGCTTGACAAAAATAAAACATGTTTACATTCTTCACTGAACTTGTGACTTTCCCAAGACTCTTACTGAAGGCAATAAACTAGAGTTTTCCAGTTGAGGGGAAGCACCTGTAACATCTTTACTTGAAGTAAAAGTTTCTAAAGGTTTCTAAACTGGAAGCATAGCATGAAAAGTAGAGAGATCTTTCTGAGATGACTTAATGTTTGTGGGCAGAATTCTCTCCTTATGGAGCCAGAGGGCCAAGTACATTCTGCAAGGTTAAAGGAAAGCAGCAAGAGATCCCACTGGTGTCCGGGCCCGAGTCACAAATCCTCTAGGAGGCTGAGCGATACTGATACCCCATAAAATAACCCCTTTAAGAAAGGTACAGTTACCCCAAATCCAGTATTTTCAGCACAGACCACGAGCCAAATGTCAACAGAGTTCAGCAGTTGATTAACCCTGGTGTTAGCTACGGACTCCCTCACGAGCATTACTACAATCAACAGGGATTACAAGAGACGCTTAAGAGAAATACTGAGAACAGCACTCAGAGGAAAGGAGAGGGTTGGGGGTATCTCAGCACAATTACAGGCAGCACTTAAGCCTCAAGTGTCTGGAAGTTCTGTTTTGTTTTTCACTATAATGGCACTACAGAGAAAAAAAAAAAAAAAAAAAAAAAAAAAAAAAAAAAAGAAGATCAAATGATCAAATGTTGAGTTCCACAAGAAGAGATTACTGCAACTGAACCTCCCCATGCCAAGCACGCCACATTAGTGACAAGTTTGCACTTATCTTTGTGCTCTATACGAATGCAGGCCAGAGCACAAAGCACACTGAACAACTCCAACGTTATAAATAATCTCAGGACCTGAAGATATCTGAAATGCCTACAGCCTGTTTCAAGGGACATTTTTAACCATTTCTCTTACACGCAGAGCCATTTTTATTCAATGGCCAAGCAGGCCTGAATGTCTCTCCTCTCTAGGGTGATTTTTGGTTTTTGGTCGTATTCCTAAGGAGTAAAGCTAAATAAGATATAACATCTACCTATTCATTTCTTAGCATCTCGGTTTTTTATCAGGCATTTATAAATAACCTTATGACAATAGAGAAATAGACTGGAAACTCAGGAAGAATACAAATAACTGGTTCTTGCATCTTTCTTGCTTCTCACGAGTGGCCATGAATAGGAATTCCACTTGCACATTCCTACGGATACTCCCAAGACGGTCCCTAATGTTTGTGTAGGGTTTATCCTCGGACTGCGCTGACACTATATTTATGTGTACACAACAGGCAATCTGTTTTTTATTGGCAATAAAAAAAGTGTTATGGATTGGGATTTTTGACAGTTAAACAGTGATGCACAGCTGCCAATTTTATTCATCTGATCTCTGCAATTCCGGTGCTGAAGACTAAAAGCTCCAAGAAAGATAGTCCAAAGTACAGTTTAAAATACTATTATCTTGGTATGTGCCAAATTACAGACATGAAAATAATGGGATCCATAGACTTGGACAACAATGAAAAATGGATCATGCTGACTTTAATCACAGAAACCACAGCAACTTATAAAAGGATTAAGTAAAAATAGCTCGTAGTACAGAAGAGTAAAAATTCTAATTGAACACTGAAATAGGTAGCTTATGCTCATTAGCATTGAGGATGCAATTTAACACAACTGCATTTCCATGCCAGAGACCCATTTCTCACTATTATCACCACCACCTGAAAGTTGTGCTACAAGCTTTCCCCTTGCCAAAAAAAAGCTTTCCTGCATTTAGGAAAAGGGCATTTCCCAACTGACTTTTAATAGTTTGTTTTCATCGTCATTGTGTGGAAATGCTATTATGTATTTTCATTCAAACTCCTACTTCACTTTTTTTTTTTTTTTTTTTTTTTTTTAAA
>VWPW01029470.1:49100-64396 GCA_013389825.1 Crypturellus undulatus
CCCGTCCCGCATCGCCCCGCATCGCCGCCCGGCGCCCTCCGTGCGGGCAGCGCGAGGGGGAAGGCGGCGGCGGCGCCGAGCCAGTGCCGCCCGCTCTCCCCGCGGGCCCCTGGACGTGAGGGCAGGAGGCGGCCGCGCAGTTTCTCTGGGCGTAAGTTGGTTAAAAGGCGGGTTTGTCGCCCTGCTTCGCGGTGCTCGAGTGGGCTCTGTGCTGAGGGACCCCGAAACCACCAGCAGTGTCCCACTGGGTGCCGTTAGCTGCTCCCCTCCTTCCCTGCCTCGCAAAAATGACCTTTTAATTACTATTCCTGAGCTGCAGAGACAACTCAATTCGTTAACAAAATATCATGTTTCTTTTTTTGTTTGATCGTGTTTTGGTTTTGTCTTCCCATATACAGACACAAAAAAGCAAGATAAAACAGCCTCAGGTCTGAGTTCTGAGGGCCTGCAGAACCAGAGCAGAGCTTTTAGACCTAAAATAGCCCATTACTGCCCAGATCATATGGAAATGAAGAAAAAACATGCCGAAAACACGAGGTGATAAGATTAGCATGTGGTGGGGAGGTTGTTGTGTGGAAAGTGGGTTCGCAACAAGCCAATAATCACACATGCAGGAGGGATATTTGCTGGATTATTTTGGGGATGAGCAAATCTGGATGCTTGGTGGCGTCCTGCAAATGGAGAGCGTCGTCTTGGCTTTCCAAATTGTATTTACACTCTTAGCAGCTTCCCCAAAACATCCCTCTTACACTGGTTGTTAGTAATTTACATACAATTATAATATTGCTCGCTCGTGTCCACTATTAGCATGCTCAGGGAAAGGGTCTTCACCTGGACCAGACTCTTCTTGACCTATGGGCATGAATTTTAGTATTCTAATAACTACGGTTCACTTAAAAATACATGGATCCAGGGTTGTCTTTGCCAAGTTTGCAATGTATGAAAAACATCCTGATTTTAATGAGCAGCTCCAGGTTGTCCTTGGTTAAAGAATAGTGTCTGTTCTACTGATAAGTTTCTCCCCATCCTACCAAGATACGAGGACATCTGATCTACTTAGTTTAAACAAAGTGAATCATCCTTCAACAATGTCAGTCAACTTAAATATTACTGTTTAGGTCATGCAGCTTATCTTAATTGAGCCTCCTTGTACCTGTGAATTATTCTATAATTACAGATTTCCAGGGCACCTCTTCCACTTTTCCATTAAGGAAGGTGAGCGTAGTACATCCTTTTAAGTGAAAGAGAGAAACAAAATTTGTCTTTTTTCCTCCATGACCTTTCTATGGAATTCATCATGGCACTTGCAGAAATGTTTGTAAAGCGCCTACATTAGCAGCACTGCAAGATAAAATAGCATTAATATCCCCACTCTCCCAATTAAAGAAAGCGTGCTTGAGGCCACACAGGGAATCGGCGGTAAAGAGATTACCGCTCATTATTATTACTGAATTACAATTTATGCCTCCCCTGTGACCTGAGGAGTTTGCCACAATTTAGAATTAGGTAGTTTCCATTGAGAGAAAAATGTGACGGCACCATCTAATATCTTTCCAGGAAGCAGTTTTTGATATCAGCCCCATTATTGGTAGGAATATGTACAAGGTCCTGTTTTCTGAGTAACCAAACAGCCTGCTTCTCCTTCCCAACAGTGTTTTATTCAAAAAAAATCTCAACTCTATTTTCAGGCCAGATTGACAGAAAAACCCAGGTGTCCTTTTTGAATCCTCTCTGCTATCCCCCGTCTCCTCCAGATCATGGAAACATCCCATTTCCATCCCAGAGATGCTACAGATCCACTGTTCTCATTGATTCCTGTGACAGCTCCGAGTGCTCAGCTTCTGCGTATCAAATCGAGCACTCAGAAAATGAGGAACAATTAGAAAAGACCGATAAGTAATATTAACGCACTCCGGCTTAATACTGCGTGTAATGAAGAGTTATCGCTGTGCCTAAAACACTGGGTGAGGAGGCAGGCGAGGCTGTAGGCAAGATATCTAAAAAAAAAGAGTCAGATGACTACTCAGTACACCCACATGTGCCATAATTAGCTCATCTATTTCGGTGGTCTGAACCAGCCCACTTTAGAATACTTTATTTTGAATGAGAAAATGTTTAATAGCCATGAGCTAATATGATCTATTAGTTTGTTTCTAGTCATTTTAAGAACTGGACAAAAAGATCCAAAATCAGATTAATGTGTATCTTTTATTTCAATGCCTTTTTTTTTTCCCCCTCAAAACAGCTTGCTGCACAGCACAGAGGGTTTTTTTGCTTCTTCACTTCCCTCCAAACGCAGTGGGATGTGGACATGTGTTTAAGTGCTTGGCTAAATCATGACATAACACTATCAAACCTGACACGCGGCCATAAACCACAGCATCCCCTTGCAAAACTTGCTTTAAATAAAAAGCAGGCTGAAATTGTCTTCAGATACACTAAAATAAGGAAGCAAACGGAGTGAAACGGTACAGAATATTCAGCTCAAAGTGCTTCTCCCCCAATACTGTAAATATATTAAAGGTTGAGCTCTTTGTAAAATGAATCTCTGTAAATATATTAAAGGTTGAGCTCTTGGTAAATTAATCTTATGTTGCTGCTTTACTAATATGAGTTAATAAACCAAGAACCTTGCAAACCCTTCAGGACTATTGTAGCAATGACAAAAAATAAACTGCAGCTAAGACTTTATCCTGCACAATGAAAATTTTTTCTGTATTATACAGTGTCAAATTAAAGCACAACCCTTTGTAAGAAGGCATGCAGCTGAACCATTAACATAACAAATCCCTGCTTACACCAGTGTGTTCAGATTTGACTTTTTTTTGGCTATGTGTACTTTTGCAGACAAAGCTAATACAGGCCCTTTATTTTTCATTCTGGACTTCCGACAGTCCTTTTTTTTAATGCAATATATACTTAAGAATGAAGCAGGAGCTTAATGCGAAAAACAATCTGAGCATCTATTTTTAGACAAATATTTACATGTAATTAAATTTTGCTCCTGTCTGCTCCTCAGGCTTAGATGATGGTTTCACTGGCAAGAAAAGACTTTGTCAACACACAGTAATTTTCAAAGCTGCTCTCAGCTGCTCCAGCTCTGCTGCAGTTCTGTCCCTGATAGCAACACTAAGGCTTCTTTGTCAGGCTTCTCCCTTCATTTCGGAAAGACACGTCCCTCCGGTAGCGCAACTGGCCCCTAAATGGAGCAGGAAAGAGCACCTCAGAAACAAGCTTCAGGTGTCTGCATTCTCTAGATTTTTTCCTGAGCTAAAAATTCAATATATTTTATAACATTTTGTGGAGGGGCAGGAGGAAGGGAAAGAAATAAAAGCAAAGATCAGGGATTTTCCTCAAACGTTCAAGTTTATGATATTTTCAATTCCCGGTTTTTGTGGGTTTATTTCTCCTTTTTTGCCAGATTGCAGTAAAATAAATGACTTCCAGAATCTACCTTCCACCCTGATTTCTTCCATTTTCCTACTTTGTAACCATCCCAAAAAACTATTGTGTCACGTAACTCATTTTCTGAAAACTGTGTTCAGACACAATAACATTTTTTAGCCCAGATATGCAGTTTTCACACTGACATGTTGTTTTCATTAGTTTTAAGACTTTCTCCTCTTTCTCTAGTAGTTCTAACTTATTCTCTGCTCAAAAGCAAGCAGGGGGCAGGGCACTTTTGGTCCTGAGGATAAATATAAAGTTATTTAAAAATCTCATTCTCTCTCAATGAATCCATTTCCTGTTAGAAAAAAAAAATCAAGCTGTTAAAAACATCTCTATTCTTGAGCTTATTGGAGGCACACAGAACATTTAGATGTTTTGAAATAGCTTTTCCTGGAACATTTTAGTGAAAACTACTTGGATGCATAGGAAGAAAATGGAGCAGTCAGTATGTTAAGATAAACTAAGCCCATTCAATTCTTTATAGGCAATATACGTGTAATTGCTCAATATGATTTATAGTAAGCTTAATAATGCAGAATACCACCGAAGCCAGGCTAGTACAAACAACTCCCCCTAAATTTGCTTTCAAGCGCAACGTTATATTATATTGCCATCATCTCTCAGACCGGGCCCAGAACAAAGCCTGCTACGTATTTAGAAAAGGAATATTTATTGCGTTTTTGCTGCTTGTGTTATTAAAATTTACCGCAAGTGAGTTTATCAAATAAAACTCTAAATTGGGAAAAGATACTGGATTATGTTTTTAATGTCACCTTTTTTACATCCTCAGATCTCTTGATATAACAATGTTATTGCAAACTGGAAAGTACATGTAAATGAGTTACTATAATCTTTAATGACATATGCAGCGTTATATTCATGTAGTTCCTGCGTTCTCTGTTCCCAACCATCAACTTCTTTTATTCCCGAACACATATGGGTGCAGTTTGTAACACCAAACCCTCCAAACCTGCCTGCCCGTACAAACCCTTTCCTTCCCTATGGCGATTTCAATAACTCTTTTAAAACGTTAGTTGTACTCGCTGCTATTTGAACGGGCTGTGTTGTATTTCTTGCCTGGAATAACACATTCCAAGTCAAGCCCAGCTCCCTGCGTACTCTGCTGCTAGACAAAGAGTTGCAGCTGCAAGACAATAGTAATAGGAACAACAATTAGCCCATTCTTTAGAACTATTTGCTTAGCCTTTTCCACCCTAATGTCAACGGATGATATGTGCTTGCTCATGTTGCTCCCATGTTCTTAAGGCCTCTCCTTCATAAATGAGTTATTTTACACTTGGATTGTGTCAAATTAAGTGCCAGTTGTGTCAAGGCCAGACCAAGTTTTACAGCGAGGACAGACAAAGGTCCTTCCATGCTCGTCCTGTCCCCACTCGTTTTCTGTCCCATTCCTTTAGGTTTTGGACCTTTATGGAGCTCAGGGGCAAGAAAATGCAAGTGGTTGGTTTATCTGTCTGCAAACAAGAGGGGTATTTTGTGCAGAACATGCTCGTATAGCCTTAGTTTGATACCTAATGACAGCAGTAAAGCAAAGCTGCTTTACACTAGATCAATTTGATGCCAAAGTGGGGCTGCTTTCTTTACCATGTGAGTAAAGATGCGGGTTATATAGAGATAGCACTGGCTAAGGAAGTACCAGGCAGCATCCTGCTGCTCTTACAGCTTCTAGTTAACTTTTATCCCAGCAAAACTGCCACCGTTGAATGATTTTAGTTCTGTATGTGCGTTTGTTCATTTTTCTCTGAACTTTTATTTGAATTGTCATGTTCTTCTTTTGTTAACAGAGGCTAGAATAGTTTTTTTTTTCCTTTCACTGAGGAGAAATAGTCATTCCTGAGATATTCATCTACACTTGTAAAATCATTTCCTTTGGCCGAGCTGAATCCAGATTTTTGTCAACAAAATTCCATTTCACTGAGTCGCAATTGTGATTTTTTATCATTAGCACCCATTTTCATAAAATATAGATGCAGAACAAGCAGAAAAAGCAAAGCAATTGCAATAGGCCATAGCTGATCCCTAGTGAAATTTCAAGTCCGAGGTGCTGTTTCAAAACCAAGTGACACCTCAAGCACCAAGTGACACCGAATGGTTCAGAAGCTTGAAATGGGCCAAGGACAACTCAAACACAGGGACAGAAAACTACAGAAAATTACCTCTATCTTCAAATCTTCTTCGGAGAAGTGAGGAGGGTTTTTAGATAAGCCATATGGACTTAAAACAGCAACAGAAACAACTTTTGACTGCGGCAAACTCATCTCCATTAACAAATGATTTTATATAGTAGGAAAAGGTACAATGCGTGTTGCCTTCTGTAGATACTGAACAAATTTCTTCTGTGGCAGACCAAAAAATAAAATAAAATCAAGATACTACATTTTGCAGAACTATGGTTCAGCACAGGTCCCTAATATGATGTTATGTGAAGGTCTTGTATTCCCCATCTCTCTGTGCTCACACAGTAGGCGGAAAATACTGCCATTTTCACATGGCCCTATTTTGTGGGAATTTTCCTCGAGTTTTTATTCATATGCAGTTATCTAGAAGAAGGTGCAGAGTCCTCTTGCCCTTGGAAACTCTTCCCTGTCCAACAACCTTCCCATGTTGTTGCTTCCATTAAGCACCACGCATGTGAATAATGTAGTTTATATCGGAGCAGAGCGGGCATCCCGCCTCCCATTCCAGGGCTTTCAGTGCCAGGTTTCCCCATATCATTCAGAGCAGAGGTTGCTAAAATGCTGGATAAAAATCCAGCAGGGAAGCTCTGCCTGCTACCTCAGAGCTGGTATCTGCTACGGGAAACTCATTCTTCATTTTTAACATAACCCTTATTTTTAAAGAATCGCTTTACCCATGGGAACTCTGCAAATAAAGCCGAGTTACAGCAGCAAGCAGAGCTGATTTCAGATGGCTCATATGAAAACAACAGAGCTAATTATACTCTAGTAATTACCTGAAAATTATATGTATGTTGTTGTTTTCCACCAGTCAATACTGCTATTTCGGAGCCAAGCGCTGTTCCTGTGGCTCGCAGGAGTCTTGCTGCCCTTGGACGTCTGCGAGCTGCATCCAAGGCTCCGGCTTGGAAAGAGCGTTTCCGAAGAGGAGAAGCTGCAGGACACGCACCCGGCACAGCCTTGCCCGGTCTTCCTTTGAATGGGTAAGGCCATTTGAATGAATAACGCCCCAAATATGTGACATTTTTGCCCTGTTAGCAACCCCTTTCCCAGTAGCCGTTATTGCAATAACCACATTCTTAATGGACAACTCAAATCCGTGGATGACACGGCATCCAACCACGCCGACCTAAAGCCAAGGTGACAGATGGGACCCCAACGCCATCCTTCATGGGACTGCAAGCCTAGCTCACCTTTCCCACTCCAGAGCACTAGTAACTGGGATAATTCCACTTGGGAAGAGCTCGGTTTCCTCGCCCGTCCGGGTGTGCCGGGCTTGTTGTTGCCTATTTTTGTTTTGGGAGCGACCAAGCAAAGCACCTGACCCAGGGAAGCCGAGCACCGCCACACTCCCCACACGGGAATGCTGTCTGGCAGCAAGGGCATGGGAGGCAGGAATTCTTGGATCTTTCCCAAGGAGCCTCCCGCCTCCTTCCCCAATTTTGACCCAGCATGGAGCAAAATGCACTTAAAAATGACTCCTTTCTGAAATGGGGATAATAACAGGTATCTCCCTGGGCTCCTGAAAGAAAATTAATCAGCATTTGGAAAGTGCTTTGAGATTCTGGGATGAAAGGTGATGGAGCTTGAATGGCAGAACCACTAAATAGTTGGAATAATCTTAATATTTATTGTGTACTCTGCTTTGATCTTCAAAGCTCTTTGCTAACATTAATAAATTAACAAAAACAAATATTAATAGAGATCATGTTTATCCATAAAAGCTATTTTCTCAAAGCATACATGAATAGGTCTGCCTCCAGTTAAATATATATATATATTATTCAAAGAAAAGATAAACACCTACTCTAGCATCAAGCCCCAGAGGTGCAGTCTGCAGCAAACCCGTTTTGAAATATGAATTAGTAGTTTATACTTTTAATGAGGATAACAGGACCCTGGGCCTAATCCAAAAGCACTGAAATTATCACCAATTTTCAGGGGTAAAAAAAGAGGATGTTGAGGATGAAGGGCGAGTGGGAATTGCTGCTGGTCCCCAGGCTTTTCCCTGTACCCCAGGAGGCTGTCACACGTGAGCAGAGTTTGTTGGGTCTCTGCAAGGACCCGCAGAGGTGAGAAACACCCTGTATTCCCCAGAGCAATAGTCCAAACTCTGGGGGTTTCTGTGCCATCCACAGAATCAAAAAGCTTGCAGGGGAGCAGATTAAACCCTGCAAGGTTTGTGTGCAAGAAACTGCACACTTAAATATATATATATATATTTATTGGTGCAGACGTGACTATCACGTTGGCGCTGGGAAGCGCAGCCCAGCAATTTACTGAAAAGCAGTAAATGAGACGGTCCTTCCGAGTGCATTATCCACATCGATTTCAAGCCTGTGCTCAAAGAACAGCAAGGGACCTCTCCTTTGGTGTTTTATTTTCCAGTCACCTTCCCCAGCTCAGTCTTTTCAATTGTAAAGATAAATAAAACCAGAGGAAAGAGGGAAAAAAAAAAAAGAAAAAAAAATGAGAAAAAAAGGGCATTTTATTGTAATTTCCTCCTTCTTTATCTTGAATCAAGCATGTTTCCATAGGTCTCCTTTACTGCAGCAGATACAGGGAGCGACTGGCCTTCTCCACCCTGATGTGCACCAGGACACATTCCAGAACATAATGGGCTATAATAGATTTTTTTTTTTTTAATCTATGCTGTGCTTCACAGACTCTGGAGGTCATTTTGGGCAGCCCATCGATGTCCAATATCAATATTTCTGCTCAGAGGGCCCTGCACGCAGCTGCAAGCGCTCGCCAGATGTGCACAAACCAAAGCAGCTCCCAGACCCTCCAGACCCGTGTGGAAAAAACACATTATCCAAGAAGTGTTTTGCAGCCCGGTCAAGTCTGCGTTGCTGTTTCTTCAGAGCTGGCTGAAGCCTTTACAGAGTTATTCACAGATTAAAATGTCCCAGTTAATCTGCTATACAATGATTTTCAGGCAAAGCTTCAAATAAGTTCAGGTTTGGATAGAAATCAAACACTACCTTTGGGAAATATACTTATTATTAGCATTAGACATAGCTTTTGGGTTATTTCCAACAATTTTGCTGAACGACAGTGGGGTTGCTATTAGGCGGGATGGATTTTTCTGGGTTTGTTTGGTTTTGTGTCCTGTATTCAGGTTGCCAAACACACGAGATTTGATCTTTTAGGGTTATTTGGAGAGCGTATTAAAAACTCCTCACTCTTTAATTGCTGCTTCTTCCTACCCATTGCACAAACCCTCCTGTGGAAATAGCTCCAGCACCAAATTTCTGCTCCTGTCTTTCGGACCACGTGTGTTTTCCGTTCTGTCCCATCCCACAACTTGGTTTTGCTGGAGGTAAATCTACCTCAGCCCTTATCCGAGCAGGACACCTGGATGGCAGCACCTAAAGGAAAGCGAGCACAAAACGATGTTTTATAACATAGTTTTGGGGCAAAAACTTGATGGCAGAATGTCTATCAGAACCACTATTGCATTCAGCTGAACATAGAACCTTTTATTTTAGCCCAGGATTTCTCCCTAAAGGGAGAGATGTGTATGTTGTTCAAAACTGGGTGGAAAACGGGGAAATTGGGCCTCCTGTTGCTGCTCTGCCTGCTGAATGTAGGAAAACTTGGCACTTAGAGCACTTGGAGGGTGGGAAGAGCAGCATGAAGACCCATTCTGCAGGCAAGGAGACATCCAGAAATGGAGATGACCCTGGAAGATGCTCCATCCCCACAGCAAGGCCAGAAATCCATCTTATCCTCACTAAGTGATTTTCCTGGGGTAAAGCAATGGAATAAATGGGCAAATTTACTATTAGAGTTAAAAAGCTGACAGGGGGCACAAAATCCTTTCAGTTAACTGTCTGCACCCAACACAGCCTTTCAAACAGCAAGTTCTCCCTTCCACGTGGAATCTTGGAATTGCAAATTTTTGAACTGAAGAGTTCTTTTTCCTGGGAGTTTCAGGGGGTTTTGTTTGTTTTTGCTTTTGTACTAATAGAATAGTTTTCTTTTAATATCCAGTTGATACTATTTCCTGACTTTGCCCCCACTGGATGCCCCACTCGGCCCAGGGCAGCTGCGCAAACTCCATGCTGCTAAAAGCCAGTGGTGGGTCCCAATTCCACTACTGTATTTTTTTTGGCTATTATCCTTTGGGAAATCCACTGATGTCAAATGCAAGGCCCACTCCTTCCCTGTTTATCCTAGGAAACGCAGGAGCAGGGCTCAATCCTCCATGCAATGCCAGATCCTTGCACTTTGAGCCTTTTTACCTTTTCTCTCAAAAATTACTTCGTCCACGGACATAAAAAAAGACAAAACTCCAAAGCTCAATTTAAACCAACTCCATTGGTTTTGCTGAGCTACGGGCAGGTTTCAGACTGGGGCTGTGATTTGCCACATCTGTTATTTTTATGCATTGTTTTAGTGCCAGGAATTTCATAAAAGGTGTTAAATAACTTTGCATCAAGTCATGTAATTAGGAGCATTTAAAGCCCAGGGCTTTATGGTCTTGTGCATCTTTTAGCACCACCAACCTGAGATGCAAAGACAAAAGGTGAGGCTGGTTCCCTCACCGCTCCTGCAAGCTTTCTTCCTTATGAAATAACATAAGAACTTATTACATTGAAAGAAAAATATGTTTGCACCAAAAGCTACAGAGGGACAGATGGATCTCTCTGGGACCAGGAAAAAAAAAAGAGTGGTTAAAAAAAAAAAATATATATATATATATATACATATATATATATATATAAAATGACTCCTGCTGGTCACTCAATGACCTTATGGCACTTTGTTTTGCACAAAAACCAGTGTTCAGCCCATCCTGCTGGGAGAGGGCACTGGGTTTTTGGAAGTCTCCCTCCTGAAAAGGCCAAGACACACGTGGCTGCAGCTCGGTCACTTTCCCTCCATCCAAGGAAAAGCTAAAATTGGCCCAAAACAGCTCCAAAAGTACCTGCAGGTCTGCAAAGAGAGGCTGCATTTCTGGAGAGTTTAAGACCTTCCCTGCAGTTGTGCCGTACGTGAACCATGGAAAACTTCGGAAATTTCCAGCCTGGCACTTCTTGAAATGAAAGGCTCCACCGTGCTCTCCGGGGTCAGATATCCTGCACGCAGCCTCTAATTTGGACCCTGGCTCTGGAAAACTTGATTAGAGCTGCGAAAAATGGAATTTTTATTGGGGAGAGTGGAGCTACTGCCAAGGTTTATTTTTCAAGGGAGTAAGACCTAATCCTAGAAGTAGTTCCAGGACTGTGCTAGTCTGGATGCCCTTGCAATGGTTTATGGCAATTCGGCAGCCAGACCTGGCCCGACGGGCAGTGTTTGCTTTGGACGAGTCGCTGCACATGGCAAGAGACTGCAAAAGTAGTTCTCAACTTGATGTGCATCACTGAAAATGCATTTTCTGTAAGCTCCCCCTGCCCTTTCTTGTTCATTTTACACATTATTAACATTCCCAAATCCATACTACCTAACAGCTAGGCATTTAAAGGCAGGTAGAGAATACAAAGCATCATCACCGAGTTCAGACAGAAGCCGCTTACATGTATTCACTGGGTAGACAAATCCATTTGCCAGCTTTCAAAGCTCAAATTCCTGCAAAATCACACACGAAATCCCTCCTTCGTGGATGCTTTCCAGGGAAAAGCACATCCCGCTTCCCCGGGGAAGCCCTGGGGCTCCTAGCACGGAGCAGCCCCCTGGAAGGGGCTCTGTCTCAAGCACTAACCAGACTAAACCGAGCCATAAATCCCGGAATGCCTGGGAAAAGAACAAATTAAAACGTGCTACTCTTGGCAGCTTCCTTGGCGAGCGGAGCGCTCGCGAGAGGTGACATTAACAGCCCCGGCAGCCCAAGGCGGCTCTTTATTCCGGAGCGGGAGCAGCAAAGCTTCCCAGGAAAGTGTCCCCATCCGCGCTCAAGGGGACAGGAGCTCCCACCCTCTGTGTCCTCCCTATGGGGACAGCTTGGGGACAACCCCCAGGATGGGTCTGTGGGTACACGGGCTGCATAGACCCACACAGGCCCCTCGGACGCTTTGCAAAAGGAGCAAAATGGGCAGACAGGGAATGGGGCAAAGCCTCCCATGGGATGCAGGTCCCTTCCCTGCATTCTTCTAAGCTTCCAAGGAAGTCACAGAATTCACTTTGCTACACGAACATAAATAAATGGATTCTCCAAACATGCAGAGCTGCCCTTCCGTGCACCACGCTCTGCACCATGCAATGCAGAAATGCATTCTCTCGCACTCAACTCTGCATCAATTTAATCAAGCCCACGTGTTTAACTGAACATGCAGACACTGCAGTCAGTTCACATGCAGCCTGCTGCACTTGTGTTCAAATACACTGCCAATACATTCAAACTCTAATTTGAGTGAAAAACAGCCACAGGTTCATTGCACAAGTAAAATAAACAGATTTAAGGAAAATACAAAAAGGCAACATCACTGTGGAGCCACTCTGTTCCCTCCAAGCAGCCCTGGCCATGCTGGTGGCTGGAAAAAGCCAAATGCCACCTCTATCTACAAGGGAATAACCAGGAGCATCCAGAGAGCTGCAGAGATGAGAGGCACCCTCAACTCCCAGGAAACCAGTGGAGATGGAAGATATTTCCAAGCTGACGAGGGTGGTGATTGGAAACAGGCAGCGAAGGATTCCCACTCACAGATCACACCTGATCACCCTGGGAGCTGGCTCAGGAGAAGAGGGGAAAGCAAGGGATTGTATTTACCTTGGCTTCAGGGAAGCTTTTAGCTACCCACAGCATCCTGATAGCCAAACCGGCAAGAGATGGGCCGGGAAAGTGGACTCCAGCGTGGGTGGAAAATTGTCCGGGTGGCCGGGCTTGGAGCGTCACAATCGATGGTACAAAATCCAAGCGGCAGCCGGATCCCAGCTTGGCCTCTCGGGATCATCCCTGTCTTCAAGAACCTGGGCGGAGGGACAGTTGCTAGAACCTAAATAATCCTCCTTGAGGGGGCAAATGAAGGTCTCTTCTCTCCACTTTTTACTGTGTCAGCCTGCGTTCACCCGAGCACCACACTATTTATTTGATACTACTACTAAATCCGATGAGACCCTAGCGGATTTATTAAAGAGGAGCCTCTTCTCACTTAGGGAGAGAGAACTTAAATGATCCCCAATGCTGCTGCTGGACTGGTCCCTAGTACCGCTCCATGACTGGCCCGTGCTCCTCCTCACACCGGTATTCCATGGAGAATATCCGTCTCCTCCGGGGTTTTGCAGCCTGGGGACACACGAGGCCCCCAGGACTAGAGCTGGGGCTGCTGCTCATGGGGACAGGGCTGTCCCTCTTCACGTCCCCCTGCTCGCGCTGAAGTCCCTAGGGATGGGGACGCTCCACAACACCCCAAATCACCCCCCTTCTCCCCATCCTGCTGCTTCAGGATGGGCTCAGCCACCTCCCCGCTGCTCCTGCCCCTTCCAAAACCAGGCAAATCCCAGTGGGAAAGGAAGGGGCTGCCACCGCCAGACCGGCTCCAGCCGGGAAGAGGCTCAGGGAAGGGCTGGGAACGCCATCTCCTGGATGCTGCTCCGGGAGATCGCACCGGTCCGACCCGCTCCGCACGGGACAGCGATAGGATCTGTGTCACAGCGATGGGCCCTGCTGGTCCCCTCTGCACCGGGCAGCCCTAATCCTGCATCCCTGCCGACATCCACGCCGCCATGGGAATACTCCGGCTCCATTTAAGCTTAAACCCGACAGCTCACGATTTGGGAATGTGGGAGCGCAGGGATAGAGCCCCAAGGAGCATCCAGGCCCAGGGAAGAGCATCCATCAGCCTCCCACTTCCCACACTGCAGAAACTCCTATAATTAAATCCCAGCAAAAGTGCCTGGAATGGCTGCAAGCCCTTCCCAAAGCAGCACCTTGTGTGCAAGGAAAGCAGCACATTCCCAAGAAAAAATCGGGAATGGCTCTGCCACCAGCCAGGAAAACAGCTCCCGCAGTCGCCGTCAGCAGCCCCTCTGCTTCCCCCATCCCGAATCCATCACGGGAACCGCAGCCTTTCTCCAGTTTTAATTATTTAGAAATCCTAACTCTGCCTGTTTGTTTTCAGGGTCTGCTACCGCGTTCATCTATTTTAGGACCAAAAGGAAAAAAAAAAAAAAAGGGGGGGAAAAAAATTGAAGCCTTTCCCTCATTCTGCCAGGGAAGTTTAATTCACTCTAATTATTTCGTATTACTTAGACTATAATAGTTTCATAATTTCTAGTATATTAAGCACTTAATACATTGTGTCATTTGAAGTCGCATATTAAATTCGGCAAAGCACATTTTAATGAGAGCTAAGTAGTGTGAAAATATTAATACAGCGCGAGAGCTCCCTTTGCCCCGGTGCGGGCGGGCGCTGCCGCCTGGCGCGGGACACGGGCTGCTTGAATATCGGGGAGAGGGGTCGTGTCCATGGGGCCACAGCTCCAAAACGTGGGAAAACGGGAGCATGGAGATGCCACAGGGCCCCGGCTCCATCCTTGGAGGCCTCTCCCTTCCCCAGGATGCCGCATGAGAGTCCGGCCCTGGTTCATCCCTTGGGTTTTCCAGCCTCCAGGCCTGTGGGTCTGGGAAAGCAGCCCCGGGCGCCCACAGCAGCTTCGGTTCCCGTGCCCTGCGCGGTCCCCCTTCCCACCAGGAAAAGCTCCGGGAAGCTGCGGAGCGGCACAAGGGCCTTTGGGTGGCACCAAACCCGCAGGTTTTGGCGCAGGGATGCTGGAGCCGTCCAGGCTGGGGGCAGAGACCCGCTCGGAGCCGCATAGGGCTGCGGGGGACACGGGGGGCTGCGTGGGTCCCCTATGGAGATGGGGACGGGACCCCCTTTGCCGTGTCCTCCCGTGGGGTTTCAGGCCACGCTCGGTGGCTCCCGGTGGCCGCAGGACCGACCCCGGGGACCCCGCACGAGCTGCGGGGCCCAAACTCCGTCTGGGCGGAACCGGAGCCCGGGCCGGGGCTGCAGCGCCGCCCGCGCCCACGCGGTGGCGGCCCAGGCCGCGGAACCGGAGCCCGGGACCAGCCGCCTCCGGTCCCGCTCCCCGAACCTCCCCCGGAGCCGGTACCGCCAGCGGCGGGACCCTCTCGGGGCAATAAACCCCGCGGTGCCGATGCCCGGGCTGCAGCGGGTCCCCGAACCCCCCGGGATGCGGGGAGCACCCGCGGCCGCCCCCGCGCTGCAGCGGGGCGCCCCGGGGACCCCCCCGCGGCCGCGGAGCTGTCGTGCTAGGTTAATCCCGCGCTGGAAACAGGTATTTAGGGCTAATAGGTGCGCGAGGCACCTCGCGAGCCGCGCTCGGAGCTCATTAATGTAAGACTTTCATGTGTGAAACGAGCATATAAATGGGCACTAATGAGCTCCGGCTGCGGCGCCGAGGAGGAGGAGGAGGAGGAGGAGGAGCGGGGAAACTTCGCGGGGGACCGGGCGGCCCCCTCGGCCACGGAGCCCCCGGTGGCACCGGCGACGCGGCCGCCCCCTCCCGCGACAGCGCCCGGAGCCGGCGGCTTCTTAAAGTCGGTTTTTATTAAAGAACGAGAATCACGCACAGAGGTTTCTCTCCCCAAGCCGGGCGCTGGGTTGTCTCCGGCTCCGGCGTCGCGAAGCGCCCGTTAAAGTGCTGTCACATCCAGAAATTTACAGTGGGGGGGGGGGGGGG
>VWPW01029472.1:0-55860 GCA_013389825.1 Crypturellus undulatus
CTAATATGACCAAGTGAAAAAGGGGGGTTAATGATTTAAATGAAGGGTTAATGATTTAAAACCTAATCGAGTAGCAGAAATTTGTAGACGTCATGAATAACCAAGAACAGACCGTGCCATGATGCTCCAGACGAAAAGGATGTCTCAATACAAGTTGCTTATCAGGATGTTTTAGTACTCCTAGAACATGTTTAAGAACATTTGAGCAATAGAACATAGTCAACCTTGTAGAACAGGAAAACGGGAGGGGAAACATCCGAGGGGCTATAAGGTATAAAAGCGCCGTGTACCATCTGTTCGGAGTCCGTGGTGGAACCCCTGCAAGGGATGAGCCCGGACCCCAGCTAGCTGGTAATACTTATGATCTTTCTACTATACTGTCCTGATATTAAACGCTGCTTACGATCGATGGTGCGTACCTCCTTCTCAATCAATTCGAAAAACGGACACAACAATGATATATTCATCTAGATCAGAATAACTACATTTGCTTAGTAGAATATTGTTCGTGACAGTTGAGACAACACTGCTAAAATCAACATACATGACATCATATGCTTCTTCTCCAACCGTAAAGCTCTTAAACTGACAAATACAAACATAAATGCATATTTAGGTTGAGTTTGATATTATTTATTTTTAACAAATCTGCACTGGTTATCGATCTTGTCCCTGTGGTTGCATATAATTTGCCTGATTATTTTAGCATTTTTCCAAGAATTTTAATTTCCTCTTCAATAACTTGTTTGATTTATAATTTCCTGCCTATCCTCTGCTTTCCTGTTTCTATAGAACAATTTGGTAATTGCATTGCCTGATCATTAAGTAACAGTTTTCATGACAAAAGAAAGCAGTGGATGAGCTGCTAGTAAAATAGAGGTTCCCCAAACAAGTGTCCTAGAAAAGAGCAAATGCCTTCTAGATCCTTAAAACTCACAAAAGGGAGTAGAAGGAAAGTGAATTATTTAATGTATCTCTTGAGGTATAAGATCTGTGTAACATTTAGGATTCCTACTCATTATTTTAAATTCTCTGGAGTCAATCATACTATATCATTCATTAAGCTAGGATTATTAATGTAATAAATTGGTTGTTTTAGGATTAAATAAGGTTCAATTGACACAAATTCAAATCATTGCCATTACAATGAAATCAAGGTTCTCATTATTGTAATGATCTGAACAATTGTCATATTTCTAGAAATCAGAAACAATAAAAATGACCTTTTTTATTTATCTACTTTCAGAACTCAGTAGAACTAGTTGGGACACAGGAAAAAAAAAGTAATTTTAAACCAATGAACTTTGCCGTGAATGTCTGGGGCAGCCAATCTATTCAGTTCAGTATCCAACAAAAAGAATATTTTTAATACATCATATTCAAAAGAAATTTTCTAATAACAATGGTTTTAGAAATCTGCAATCAAGACCTACAGTGCAATTTCCAGAATTACTATTTTCTGATGTGTCTTTTTTTTCTGGCTGTTGATCTTCAGGTTATCTGCAATAACATACAAACCAAAGCATGGTTTCATTTTAAGTGCTTTGAGTGAATTCTCTTACTAAGACTTAGAATCTCATATTTTATTTTAGCTTTAAACTTTGGATAAATTAGCCATGCCCTCACTAATTCCAGATCAAACCACTGAACAGATCAATATCTGCCTTGGCTCACACATAGGATCAGAGTACTGATTAGAAGCTATAAACAGCATATTTATTAGTTAATTCATCCATCATATTATACACAGCAGTATTCTAAATAACAAATTCTTGTGATTTTATCTTACTGCAAAGCTGTTGTGAGCAACTAGGCATATTCTTCATGGTATAGGTACCTTAGTCATATATGTACCACCTATATGGCTGAGATGATCTCTACATTACACATATTTATTGAAAATGGAAGATTTCCTTATGTTCCCTCATCCAAACTGACTTGAAAGAATTAGAAATTATTGGTCTTCTTCTCACAGTCATGTCCAGAAAAGTAACTTAGACTTTCTGAAGAAGGACAAGAGAACTGTTTATTTTTTTTTCCTGTAAGGATATAACTTTTTGTCTTTTAACACTGCAGTCAGTGAAACACCCATTCATCCCTCTTTCAAAGCATCTACTACTTCATTACTTGGCATCTAAAATCTATTGTCTCTGAGACACAGCCATTTTTTTCAGGCCAGTAATAGCTATCGTAGTGTGAGAAGAAATCAGATCAGATGGACTTAAAAAGACTTCTTATCATAATGCCTATATTTATATAGCGCTTTTCAATCTGAAGGAAAAACAAATAGGGTATGTTGTTGTACTTCATAGTTTTCATTGTTGTGGTGTTAAAGTTTAGCAAGATTAAAAACCCTATTAACTAGATTCATGAATGCCATAGGAGGGGTAATGGGACTCATTGCATTAGGATTTTGCAAAGTCAGCTCATTCATGTCACCTCAAATTTCACTGTAATTCAACTAGGGGTGGTTTCCTGCCCCAATAATGCTTTAATATAAGTCTCAGTTTTAAGTAACCATACTATGTGAGGCTTACACTTGTCAAGCCTCTAATTTATCAGGAAGCTCTCCCTTTCTAAAAGGAGCCAAACGCATACATTCTTTGCCTTTGTCAGGAGCTTGTATTAAATTAGTGCCAAAGACCTTGAAAGAAATGCAAGCAACAAAATCATCCATAGAACACTCCATTTCCATCCAGGTTGCACTTCTGCGGGCGTTTGGATCATTCTGCGTACGCCCAGGCAATGTTTAGTCACTCTTTGCAACATGTCAGTTATAAATATAACACCTGATAAAGGTGCACTTACCAATTTCCCTTGAGATTTGCGTAAATGCTTCTACACCGCTCTCTCCGTAGTTTCCTTCGGAAGCGAGTGTCGACACATAGTTCCATCCGAGGGCCGTCACGATATCGACCATGGCCTGAGCTTGGTAGGAGTCAGGTGGAACCACTCGAGAGAAAAAGTCATACCTGGTGTTATCACTTAGCTCTGGAGCTGTAGATGCATAGCTGATTTGAGGTATCTGCAAATAAAATGACAAGTAATTCAAGCCAATATAATATCATTTTCCACTATATACTTGTATGTCTGAAAAGCTTAAAATAGATTATGCACAGGCACTGCACAGAACTGAGTATCTGTTTAATTAAATCAACTGATCAGAAAGCATCTCAGATTTTGTAAAATGTCAGTCAGGTCTTATTGTGTAACATTCTCACCAAGAAATAATGCATCCTTCTTTTCTCCAGATGCCACAATTCTTGACGTGTAAATATAACAACTTTTTTGATCCTGGTTGTGATAGGGAAGGGGGGAGGAGAAGGAATTCTTGCTATTACTATAGAAGGGAAAGAGGTCAGTTTTGAATACTGTAATTCTTAAATGCTATATTTAATTTGAGCAGTAAAGTGTAGATTCTTTCTGTTTCGATATTTTGTGTATATATTACATACCCTGTGCTGTCTCACTATCCTTCTATTTCCAAGGTTTCTCTCTCAAATTTATTCATTTTCAACTTTCAATATGGTATTATGCATGACTTAAAAATATGCAGACTATGCAGTTAATAGCAAAATTCATGCAATGAAAATCCCCTCCCAAAAAATTTCTGCTGGTATACCATGCACATATAAAGGAGAAGGGTCACAAAAAAAAAACCCTTTTGACCCTTCCTCCATGATCTTTTTTTGTGGAAACAAACAACAGGAAAAAAAAAATAAATACTTTTTAAAAAATAAATTAATAATTTCACAGAAAATAAAGAATCTGGGTTGATTCTATATTCACTTGGTTTCCTGAAATAAATAGGAATGTTCAGAAAAGGCTGTCCATATGCACTTATTCTGAAGATTATTTTTGTGGAAGCAAGTTTGCTTAACATTTATGATCATTTAAAATGGGAATGATTTTCTGTTTTAAAATACAACTGAGGAAACACACATTAGCTTGAAATTAAAGATAACCCAGATATGTATGGTCATTGTATTTATAATCACTATTAATAACGGCTGCTTAATTAGTTTTCTGGGGGAAAAAAAAAGGAAAATGTGAAGAGTGTTTCTAGATTTATTCTGTTGAAAGCAAGAGTTTTCCAGTTCTAGATAATAAGTGATCTGATAAATGCCAATGTCACTTTAAATACTATAGTAGAAAGTCTAATTTTTGACAGCTGAGTCCTATGCAGTGGGACCTTATTGCATGGGACTTTCCAAAAAAAAAAAAAAAAAAAAAAAACAATTTAAGGCATATGGACACCAGCCGTGCCCTAAAAATAGCATAGGCTTCTACAGTCTGAAAAAAAATATATAATCTAAGGAATTGCAAAATCATTTCTCAGTCAGAAGCAAAACATCAACAACAAAAAAACACTAACATATCTTGCCTATACTCTTATGTAAGAAATATTTATGGATTGGGACACATGGAAAAGAACAAATAATCTGAAATGTTGCATCAACAAAGAGAACAGAAAAAAAAAGTTGAAGGAGGATAATAGAAAAAGTTAAAGGTTATAGTTCCTGGAGATAAGTATTCCTAATAAAGCAAAGATACATTAAGTAAAAAATACAGGATGAATTACCCTTGCAAAAGTTGCCTTGTATAAATTCCTTTTCTTTTTATAAATATTTGAAACGTATTTATTTCTTTACATTTGACAGATTTGTACCTACGATACACAAAATTATGTACTTTTACAGCTCGTATCATTTCCTTTCAAAATTTGCTCCATTGCTCTCTGAAACAATGGGTTTCTTTGCAGATGAAAAAAAAATAAAGGCAGTCGTTGTCATTTTACTTATTTTCTTTTTCAGTGTGAAAATATTTGTCAATGTTATGGGTTACTGCTTTGTTCAAGATAATGTTCATAAAATCAACATCCTTAAGAGATCTTTTAGCTTAACACAGTGTGTTGTTAAAAATCTTGATCTCCACAGACCACAGAATTACACCCATTAACTTTCTCAGTTCATGTTGCTCATCAGGCACAAGATGGATGACACAGCCAAGATATCTATTAGAGGAGTTGGTACACAGTAATGAGATGTCTTAAATCAATAGAAATATTTTATGTTCCTTGAGTATCACTTATCTGGGGGCTCTCAGAATCACAAAGATACTACTTTTCTACTTAGCTCTTTGTAGGTCAGCTTCTTCCTGAGAATTATTTCTAATAACACTGGAAGTGAACATAAGATAAGCATGGTCCAAACCAAATACCTCTGAAATTATTGGGCACACCTAGCAGGACTCTGCCAATTTTCCAAGAAGAAAGGACAATACGCTGTATGAGAGAGAGATAGAAAGCCATGAAGATAGTGTTTGTCTAAGCTTGGAGAAAAACATTCCATATACAATGGAGTGATATTGAATTATTCTCCTTATTCTTTTTTACACATCATGCTTGGAGAGAGCACTTCACGGTCATTTTCTCCCCAGAATTGTAGATTCCCTATGCAGAACTATCCAGAGGATTTCTCTTTGTAAAGCATGTCATGCGAAAGTGAATGACCGCTTCCTGTCTTGCCCACTTTTAGACACATAACGTGTATATGCAGGGTGGCACTACGAAGTGGTTTTAAAAGGTGGGGATCTGGGGCATTACTTGATTACTGCAAAGACGCTGAACAACACTCAAATGGTTTGGCATGAGGACAAATTGTTAGAATTTACTGGATCAATAATCCATGAATGAAAAATATATACATTAAAATATAACAACTCTAGTTATGGACTGTAGGCTTAATAAACTATTTACATGTCCCCAAGTACATTTTACAAGATAGAACATAATGCTGCCTAAGCAAGGAAACTGTTATGCTCTATCAATTCAGTAATATATGTTTTTAAAACTCCCTAAATACATTCTGTATTTATAATTTAAATTCTATTGGTCCCTTGTGGTACAAATTTACATTTTGAAAGACCTGTGAAAAGGGATTTACTCTTATAGTTCTCATTCTAAACTACTCATTTTAAAATATCAAAATTAAATACAATACATAACATATATTTTGTACTTAAATGCTATATAACACTGTTAGTAGCATTTCTTTTTCTTTGGGGAAAAAAGTTATCAATTGTCACACAATAGCTGTCATGCTCACTGCCAATGGCTAAAAACTTTTATATCTGAACGATCATTAGCATTATATTTTGCTATTCTTTCCTGTCCTATGATTTGGCCGCTGCCCCACCTTAATACATTGATAAAGTCTATCACAAGCTAAAATTATTGACTTGAAATTATGCAGAGAAAATCATAGAAGCATTATTTTAAATTCTTCTAAGTTTGATCTATTAAAAACTCTAATGTTATCCAAAGACAGACATTTATAGCATGGTACTTTGAGTTTGAAATAATATCCAGTTTTAGTATGTATTCTTAATCCTGCTGCTCACTGAACTACTCCTGAAACTAACAGCAATCCCTCAGCCCTCTCTATTATCCAAAGTCATTGGCATAAAGAAAATGTTTTTCTATGTTTAAAATGTTTTAAAAAAATAGGAACAAAAAAGGCAAATAAAACTTAAGTAGATGGACATACTCCTGTAAGCCATATTCATACGAAAATCAAGTTAAACACGGTCTTTAATTTTCCTGAGTCTTTTTTGTATTCACCACCAAGTTCATTTAAAATCTGGCACTGAAGTTCAGTTAGTTTCAGAATAACTGTGCACAAAGTGTGATTGACCATCACTGCAAAGCAGGAACAACTTTTGAGTCAACTAAAATATTACTACAGGGCAGACTTTTGCCTTCTGATGGAGAAGTTGGGCAACTTCATCAGTTCCAAGAGTAGATAAAGTAACTTTTCATTTATTTTTGTAAAGTGGTAACAACTTCCAGGTCTCCCTACACTGAAAATAAGAGCCATCCATCATTCCCAAGCCCAGGACTGTTCATAGCACGATGTTACTCTGGATTTGTACTCTAATCATCCAGTGCTGGGATTTGGACACAAACATATCGAGGTCCTGTAGTGAAAATAGCGGCGAAAACTATGCAACTCAGTTTGCCCTCCCAGTCACATCAGCTGGCTTTTAGTATGTCTTCTCCTCTGCAACATTCTGTCCCAGCTCTGGACAAAAAATCAGCAGATCCTTATTTTATTGAGCTTTCAAATCCATTTCTTTGCTACATTTGTCAATTTAAAGGATCAGTAAGGAACTTCAAATGCCATCTTCCTTTATACAGCCTTTCAGGTGAAAGAGTGCTTTCAGAAGCAGAACAGCAGACACAGTGAAATGAGTTAAGCTCATATGAAAAAAAAAAAAGGAAAAAGAATAAAAAGGACCTCAGAAAGGAATTACTAGTAATTTTCAACATTACTAACTATGAGTTATAACAGTAACCTGTGCAGTCACCAGCCTAACAGGCTTAAATCACGCACATCCTCAGTTTCACACCCTCTAAGTCCTATCACTATTAACTTTAACATATCAGCTATGCATTTTATTTCTCTTTTTCTTTCTCACATCACTGAGAAGTTATTTTCTTTGAGGAATATTAGCAGTAGTACTTTAAAAATAGAAAACAATTGTAGCTAACAGATTGAAGTTAATAAACTTGAGGCTAGCAATTGCTCAAAATCAACTGGCATTTCACCACTAACTAAGAAAGTTAGCAAATGAGTAAAATTAAAACTTGACATAAAATTTGACTATGATAACACATTAGTGATTTTTTGAATTTTAAATGTCTATCATTAATCATTAACAACTCTGTCGTTTCAAGATTTTTATTCCCTCCTCTGTACTGCAAAGTACTCTGCACTGTTAGCACAAAATGCTCACAGCAGTGAAATGAATCCTCAGGACCTAGATATTGAACAGTAGCAGGATGGGAGCTGAGGTCACTATCTTTTAGCTATTAGTCACATTTGTAAGTCACCATCAGCCAGAACCATCATCTTAGCCTGCCTTCACTTTCAAAAATGTTCCATTCTGTGGTAATGTTGAAGGCATTCACAGACTACATTCAAGATTCAAAAGAGTTTGATGAGACTTGATAACATCTTGTGCTATACCAAACAAGATTAAAAAGGTTCAGGTTTGTTACTAACTGTAGAAGGAGATGAATCACACCCTAAAACTACCTATTTCCCTTCACTGACCATAAATGGAGCTTGTGAGGTTAGTTCAAATGTTATCTGCACAATATGGAATAATACTGTAAACAGCTACTGAATCCCACAGTCCCATTCTTTTTAACCACACCTCACTATCAAGACACCCATGCACAGCTAATGAGCGATAGTTTTTCCTTTTGCTATGTTTTCATCTCTCTATGATAAAAACTGAATTGATGATTCATACCATCAATGGAGATGATGGTTTCATTCATTTTCAGAGATAAACAAACACTAGATCACCTTGGGAAGATACAACATGTTAACAGTCTGATGTCTTCAGAGATATGAAATGCCCCTTTCCATGCTCAGAGTGTCTGTGAAAGATGCAGAGTTTCCAGATCCATTGACTACAAACTACCTACAGATAATATCCTAGAAAGGTTTCCAAATTCAGCATACGAGGTCTTCTGAGTCAAGGTGTTTCCATAGACTTTACTGCGTGGAGGCACAATCTGTCAGAACATATTTTCCCAATAGATATAAACATGTATAGTTCTGAATTATATCTATTTAGAAGTATATGTGCTGGTTTCTGTCATGGGTGCTTGCATCACCTAAGGATGAGTTTCTAAAAATGAGTCTCAACATTTTTGGAAGGCATCTATATGTTTTTATGTAGATGTTCAAAGATAAGGTCTTTGTGGTAAAAAATCTAACATAAATATTGTTGTTTTCTTCCCCAAGTCTCAGAAATAATCCATCACATCTATATGTTTCAAAGTTGAGAAAGGTGAACTCTTTATTCCCTATTATTCTTTTCACTGACTTGACTTTGCCTGCATTGTCATCAGTTACCTTCCGAGTTGTTGAACCTGAGTGAAATTTCTCTTCAATGGGCTGCACTGAGATTTTTCATGAGGATAGGACAAAACTGAGAATCAATGAAGAACAGAGAAAGAATTCAGCATGGTTTGTTGCTAACAAAATTACTTGTACAGCCATTATAAGTGGGCTCGATATGTGAAAAAATTACTGAGGAAGATGCAGCCACCATCATAATAACAATGTGGAGATAATATCAAACACTTTCTTCACTGATTTTCTCATTTTTTCCCCCCAGCCACAAAAACAGAAATGATCTATCCCATCCAAGCATTTCTGAGGTGTTCTCTGATGATCAAGTGGACCAGCACCATGCTATGCTAAATAAACTGAATTAACTAAGAGAAATTAATTTCATATAGTTAACATAAGTTACTGTTTTGTGTCAGTTTATCGGATTCAGAAACATTAAAGATCTGTGTATTACTGCATTCTATCACAATCATTTAGAACAAAAAGCCTAACCAGGTGTGTTACAGAAATAACATGTTAGTTTACATGATCTGCTGTGCCACTCCAGAAGAACAGGATGTGACAAAAGAAGTTATGTAATATATAGTGTTAGAATTTGAGAAATTGTTTCTTTCCAGTGAGTTGAAGTAGGTCAGGGACTCATCTGAAGTCATTACTTTTAATTACACACATGGGATACTGCAGAGAAAAAAAAAAAAAAGAGTAACACAATATCACAATCTCAAATGCCATAATAGATGCAGCATCTAGAAAACAAATTTACCACCCTGTAAAGTATGGGTCTCTATGTTTCTGTGATGCACTTTAGGGCAAAAACATTAAAGGATGTTTATGCATTATGAACATTTTTACAGCTGAAGCAGATCTGGTCACACTGTGCATTGCTGCGCATCTCCAGGAGGATGGGAATCCATCTACAGGACAGCTTGAACTGTCACCAATGTTCTGTGCAAGAGAGTCTATTGATAAATGTTTAACAATGGCATTTTCACAGTAAGGGAGCTCTATTCTGGTATTTGCACATCACTTTACATACTGTTTTCTTGCCTCTCTGAAAAACGGCTATATTAAGCAGTTGTGCATTAAGTTATCCACCATCTGTAGACAAGCTCCTTCTAAATATTTCAAATCCAGCTGAGGTCTAGGCACTAAATGATAAGACAAAGAAACAGTAGTTTAAATAAGTAATATTCACACAAAGATCACTTCATATTGAGAGAGCGGGAGAATCTTAAGCTTGGGAACAGCTTCTCGCTTTCTTATGTTGTCCGATCATCAGATCAAACAAGAAGCCAAGGATGGTCAGATAGCTTTAGGGACTTAAGCTATTAAAATTCCCTTTCTTCTTATCAGGGAAATCCACACTTAATTATATGTATCAATATATTATACTTGTGCCAAGCTCTGCTGAGCACAGTGTGAATTTTGGTATTTCAAAGCCTTTTTAGCCCTACTTTCTTCATTAGGACCAGACATGTCGCTGCTTTCAAAAACTGCAGTGACTTCTGATGAGTTTGAGAAAATACATGGAGTTGTGCATTATTTTTGGTCTGAACTAAGAAAAAAAAAAACACTTTTTTTTCTGTTATTCTTCAGTGATAATAAAATTACTTAGTAGCTGTAACACATTCTTCTGTCCAAATCAGGTTTCCGTTACTCTCATTTACTAATTAGTACCATGGAGAACATTGTAGCCACTTCAGAGAATTACCCATGAGAATATGCAGTTATCTACAAGAGAATTTCTTATTACAGGGAATATAATACGTAAGAAAAAGGTGCACTAAGCAAGATAAGCAAATGTTCTGCTTAGTGGAAATCTCCGCTCTTTGCAGTCTCTTTTTAATGTTGAAAGGCCAGTTCTGCTGCTGAACAGTGATACCAACTATCCTCCTACCATCTGTGGTGCCAGTTTTATATCATAAGATACAAACAATGGGAGGAAAAAAAATAAAAATAAGAAAAATAACACGACAAGGAGGAAAAGCAAATCCTGTATTGTTCAGGGTTGCAGAGAACTGAAAAGATATGCAGATTTGGATTGGTTGCCCAAATATACACGCTCAGTGCTTTAGTGGGTGCTTCCAGGTGCTTTAGTTTATACTGCCTACACTCCATCTGCCACCCCAAAAAGACACAGATTTCCTGCAAGTTCCATGTAAAGTGTGTAGTGTCCCACACTAATGACTTGGATACCCAAGACATCACATAAAAAAGACCACCTAAGGACTAATAGGCTATCCTGAGGTGCCAAAAATTACTAAATTTCCTCCATTTACGCAATTGAAGTCCACTCCTGCTTTTGATGAATAGTTTAGTTCCCTCATGAATATGCAGTTTCATAAGAGAAGCTTCATGATTTCCTCATATCAGAGAGCATTAAGGGAACACCAGTGATTCACTACAGCTCGGGATTCCTTCTGGAATATAACCAGGTCATAAGGGATTATGAAACAGCATTTTAAATCCAACTATTATACTTAGAAAAGTATTTTTTTTTTTTAATAAAGTCAGTCTGCAGTTGAACAATTTTACTCTGAGATTTTTAACACAGAAGAAAATAGACAGTCCCAAGCCATTTTGAAAGATCTAAATGATCTAAATGATACCTTTTTTACCATAGTAAAATGCTGAGTCCAATCGTTCCTGGCAAGAAAAAATGGAACAAAATGCAAAAGTCTTCAAACCAAAAGATTGGCAGTTATCTGGGAGTTAAGCTCTGAAGCTCATAAAAGTGATATCCAATCCTTACTTTCTATGCAAAGTGTACTTTTAAAAAAAAAAATTAGGTCAGCTCTGCAAAAAAAACAGCATCCTCCTCTGCACGGTTTCTGGAAACCACCTGGTGATGTATGTTCTGTTCCATTATTATCAGATTTCTGACTTAAACTGAGTATTGACCATGATTTTTCACTGCACAGAATCATGGATTTCTTTGTCAAAAGCATCATGGCAGGCAGAGAGATGAAAACCCAGGCAGTCCAAGTGTGAGCACAACTAGGCAGATATATCTAAATGTAAAGTAGGACTGTATCTGCTGCCTTCACCCCTAACTATCCAGAGTAAGTCCCTACTCTACAGACTCTAGAAGATTTTAAAAAGTTACAAACACCTAAATATTTAAATTCCATGAGCTGGACAGGTGCATTGGAAATGAAAAACTCACACGTGACAGGAAGGATATTTTTTAGCTGTATACTCATTATGTAGTCAGAGTGATTTAAATAGGAATGATGTAGGTTTTCTTGCGTTTAATGGGATCAGAGACTGGAGTTCTCAAAAGGACAACCTGACTCCCACCAGCCAGGAAAAATCCAAACTTCGCAACATTAAAAAGGAAATGCATGGACACATAAATATACTATCTACTATTTTGAAGTTGTTCACAAAATAACTATTGGAGCCTCAGTACACAGTAAAAGAGACTTGTAAACATGGGCTCAGGATTCAACGGACTATTACCGCCCTGCCCCCCTCAAAAATGTATGTGTTAGAGAAATAAATGTTTATATGAAGAGATTCAATATGTATGAGTGGGTGTATATATTATATATATACATGCACACTCTAAAACCTGCAGGTTCAAGCACATGTAGCAGCTTAGTACCCAGCAAATCTACTGATTGCAGACAGTCTATAGTTTGTTTACAGAGCGCATGGTTCTTTGGAGGCTGCTCCATGGCCAAGAAGTCAGATAGCACAAATTCTGTTCAGAATCTTTCTAACAGAGTAGAAATGCCAAAAAAAAACTGAGATATTAAGGTTAAGTCAAAAAAAAGCGGGGGAAAAGAACCTCAAATAGAATATATAGAGTATCTTAATGATCTATGGTAGCAAACAAAAAGCCAGAACTACAGCTTTTATATATAATTGTACTTTAAGTTTTGAAGGTACAACATTACAAATCCTACTGAACACACAAAATTAACCACACCGTTAAGTTGTTATTCCACAGCCTATTACATCAGAGGTACCCCCTGGATCTCAGCTCATACATCAACTTTTATCTTCTCAGCACTCGTTAGTGAAGTCTTCAAGTAGGAATAAGCTTATACTGAAAGTACAAAGTTCCTGCACTCCTGGTTTTCCCTGTCTCTTTTCGTTCCCTCATGCCTCCTTTATCACAACCTGGACTGAAGAGTGAGGAAGAGCAATTGGCTCCCCAGCAGCTGACCTGGGCTTCCCAGCTGCACTTCTGTTCCTCTGCTTTCGCAGCCAACTGTTCGCAAACATTCAGTGTTTCCACCTGGACTAGCAGGAAGGTCAAAGGGGAATCCTTCTTCAAAGTAAGCTTGGACAGGGTTATTCCTTTCTCAGATCACCAAACTAAGGTTTCTTTCCCCCATCATACCTGCCTTCACACACACTCATGGTGACTGCAATAGTAAAGCTTGGTGTAGCAAAAGAGCTTGTACTGGAAGAGCAATTCGTATAATTTCTGCAAATTCTTCTTTCACCTACTTTCCTTCATTGCAATTTCAGTATAAATCAGTTCACTGTTATCACAGCTGTACAGCCTTCTGTGTGAACTCTTGCCTTAGCCTCCCATGATGGAGATTTCCTTCCTAGCTGTGACTCCGCAGTATCTCTAAGTCCAAATATATACACGATATATAAGCTCTTTGGAGGGTTCTTAAAAGTCCTCTTCAGTTAACTTGATCCTGTAAGTCAGGCCCTACCATGAGCACAGTACTTCTGCAGCTTGGCGGGATGCTGAAAGAAAAGGGTGTGAGGTGCTCTCAGTAAGTTTGGAAAAAAATACACAGTGGAACTTTCCTGCAGTTTCACCCAGATTTTTCCATGCAAACCACACTTATGGTTATCAGCACACCTGGGCATGCAGCACAGGCCACATTGCACATCTGCGAGGAGAAGAACCTCTTCCATGAAGGTTCCAGAAAAACTTGTTTTTACCTCAGAGGGGAAGAAAGAGCTCATATTAACACAAGATATATCTCACATAATTAATTCTCTCTATGTGGGTCAAATGAGAAACTGGTTCTGCTCTGACCAAATACTGAGAACCTTTAAAAACTTCAGACTGTTGAAGATTTTTTTTCCTTTGAAAAGTGGATAAAACTTCCATTTTTATGGACCCAATTTTATTATAATCTGTTTTAAGAGAACTCTACATTGGACAGACAGTCTTCAAGTCTACAGATGTTTTTCAGTGCACCAATGCTCTGTACAGTCTTAAGAAATCCCCTTTTGTACACTGTGCACAGATTATTTGGGCTAGGAACTAGAGGAACATTTTACCACTTCTAAATACTATAGCAGATTTTGATGAGTAAACATCTTTTATTTTCAAATTGTCTTCCCTCAATCTGTTACTGCATATGTTAAAAGACCCCATAAAAAGCAAAATTACACTTAAAACTAAATAAGTGTCAAGTGCATTGAATAAATAGTGGAGACATCAAAAGCCGGAGTGGACGCTCCTGATGACAAGTGACACGGGAATGCCAGTCTGTGTTGAACTCGATACAATTTCATTTTTATCCACATGTTGAAATCAGTCATAAATATATTTCTGCGTATCAGTGTCACCTATCCACTTTCAGGCACTGAAAGATTTGGTCTAGAACTGTCAATTAAAAAAAAAAATCAACATTTTCCCCCAAGCAACAGAATATCAATGTCATCTATATTTCACAGAAAAAAAAAACTGAGGGGAAAAAAATATCACTTTGAAGTATTTTTTTCTAATGTCTTTCACCTGACTTCTCGTTCAGTTTTCAGATTTTTTTTTTTTTTAATTATAAAGGCTACAGAACACTCAGCTTTACTGGAACAGAATTTGCAGACTCAGGCATGTGGGCTGTCTGTGCAACATGAGGAAAAGTTAAGCACCTTGGAATGGGATTCACATGGTGCGTCCTGAGCTAGCCAGTAGGAAATACCAAGCAAAAGATGCATCCAAAGTCTCATTCTCATTTCTTTGGTGTAGGTGGAATTGAGACTGCAGTTAATATCCGGCGCCATCTCCCACATAAATCTGGCTCACGCTTCTCTTCAAAAGGAAGTCTGGAGAAGACAATGCTTTGGCTGCTTTTAGTTATTTAATTTTTAAGAAAAGCTAGTTGCCAGAGCCCATACCTATCAACTTGCATCCCCACTCAACTAAGAGCCCTTGTTTGCACAGGGCTCCCTCAAGAGTGCTTGCCCTAGTTTAGAAACTAGTACAGAATGGTTTAAAACGGAAGGCAAAACGTGAAACATGGCTCTTACATCATTCATTAGCATGTAAGACTGAGATGAAGAGGATTCTGCAACTTCCCCCAGGGGCAGGAGTTTGTGCAGCCAGATCTTACAAAGCTGGAGAACAAACATGCAGAGCAAACAGGGCTGTACTGCTCTGTAATGCCTCCAAGCTGAGGTAAGTCCCAGAAGCAGATCTTGAAATAATATTTCTTCCATGTCTAATGTTTAGGCAATGAGGACAGCAAAGCTAAGTGTCAGGATAGCAGCCTTTGGGGTACATGCACCCACAGGACTACACGTGCTCAGAGAGCTTTTTTGGACAAAATTAATCACCAAAAATTTCACAGACCCAAGGACACCTTTTCAGTTCTCAGAGTTGTCCAAATCCCACTTTAAGAAAGCAAATACAAGGGTTATGCAAGATCTTACCTATTTTTTCTCAGCTAGGTAGCTCAAATACAGCTCTCCAGATTGTAAGTGGTCCAGTAGTGTTGTGTAGAGGTTTCCAGAGTAATTTTCCCATGCAATTTTACTCTCTAGTAGTAGGAGAAGTTTCCATCTGACAGAATCACCGTTAATTGAAAATTTCCATAGGTTCGTGTCAACCAAACTTATAGGGTATTTCCCTTTATATGTTCTCTGCTTCATAGTGTGTCATTTCCACTGCCTTAATTTGCCTGACCCAGTGACTATCCATCCAGAGATGGAAATTTTTCTTTTCTTTTAATATACAGATTTCACAGCAATAATATTCCAATAGGAAGAAAAGATGTTCTCAAATTAGTTCTTTCTCTATACAGATGAATATTATGCTTAATATGTAAGAATAGAAATAGAACTATATTCAGAGCCTATACTGGCAGACAACAGCCATAAAGTGCTTCTATAAGCTATGGTACAAGAAAGAAGAACAGCTTTATAAGGCAATTCATTTTTACATTGACTAGACATTTTAGACAACTAAGCACCAAGATGACATGTTCCAGCTATGATCAGCCTGAATACAAACCTAAAGGCTAGAGTCTCAAGAGCCTGCTGTATCATGCAACTGGTTATAGAGTGAAGTGACCAGGTGACTAGGTGGCGGCAGAAACCCCCATGCTCATGTTCAGCTCTTTACTCCTATATGCCCTAGACAGTATACGGGGAGGCATAAACAAGGACAGGATGCACAGGACGTGGCATGCTCTCCAGAACCAATGCTTCTGGAGAGCACCAAAGCCTCCATCTCCTCCTTTAGAAGCTTGGAACTGTAGGTGCGTACAACTCCTTTCTTCAGTTAAGGATCCTCAGCCTGAAAACCCTCCAGAGATTCTGCAAAGAAGGAAAATGTCCTAGCCTCCAACCCAGAGGGCTTCACTGTCATAGCTAGTCATGAGATGTAACCTCAATCTTTGCACAGGACATATTTTGCCACTGTTTTTTGTTGTTGTTTTTCCTCTTTAGTTGAGTTTCCTCAGCTTCTAGCAAGAAGAAAACCCCTTTTTCACCAAAACCCTCCTCAAACCTTTGCTTCACAGTTTGGATGTGCACAACATAACAAAAACTGGCAAGTCTCTCCAGGAAATACCAGGATGTCTCCATGCTGCAGTTTCCCCGCAGACTTGCAAATCTCATTTTCGTAAACTTCTGGGAAAACAATTAATATCCAGACTCTCAAATGATGTGAGCATGAGCCTTTTCTCATGATAATTTCTGGAGCTACAGAGCAAGACTAACACATTTCCTTTTTTCTCTCTGAACTCTCTACCCGCCCACTCCCCTCAAAAAAAAATAAGGCTCAGTTTCCAAATTCCATAAGTTGACTATTCAAGTGTTTATTAAGGTCAAAGGAGCTTTTCTTAGTCATGCAATTTTATCTGAAAATAGCAGTTAAAGAATCAAAATCAAAGAGATGATCAGAAAAGTGATTTTTTTCACACACTACATCTTTTTTAAAACTTCTATATACACGCCTACATATTCTCAAGAAATAAGAGGCACTTGAGATTCTTCTCACACTGCATCAATTTCCACATCTTATCTCACTTCTGTTCATACCTGCTGAAAAATGAAGTCTAAGAAAAAAACGAATGCATTCAAACCTACCAGTTAATAATGAATTCCTGATATATAGCTGAAACGGGTTAATTTATGCATTCCAAATGTAAAAAGGAGCAAATTTAATACCAAATTCTTTCTCAAAAGATTAAAAAATATATAATCTTTTTATTGACTACAAACATTTAATCTAAATAACAGCTGGAAGGTAGAGTCTGGAATACTTTCTTTGATTAGTCAAGAGATGATGTACAGAGCAAAAACTTATCTTATTCCTTGAATTTTAACTGTTATTGTTAGCTCAAACAGTACCACAAAAAAAAAAAAATCCTTCTCCTCCTGTCTCCTCACCCCAACCAAGCACATCTGCAGCAGCTCTCTAAATACTACCTTTGCTCTAATATCTAACTAAATCTACTTCCTAAATTCGAGATATGCTAATAATTTCCACCTGCTTACATGAGTCACCTGTTAGTACAGCTGCTTCTTAACAATAGTTCCTTGCAGCTGAGCTAAGAATTCAACAGCTACAGATCAAGAGGTGATTTGATTGTATACTACACTAGTATTTTCCACTGTCAGAAAACTTATTTCCTTACATAAATAAAATTATGACATGATTCAGTAGCTAAAAAGTTAGATAAATGCAGGAGTTGAAAATTGTGCTGGCCTCTATCTCCTGGTATTTTGCATAAGACAGGATCTGTTTAAGGGATTTGTGTAAGGGTCTCTATACAGACCCTGGATTTCAACTTACTTGCAAAATTTGTAGGTAGATAAGATGTACTCAATGCCTTCCTGCTTTCATCTTCATCAGCAAAGTCTCCTAAGCCTCTGTGCTAATTTAAAGGGTTCAAGCAGTAACTGAGAATCAAGAAATTACTTGAGAAAAATCAATATACCTGCATTCATGGACCCCAATGGGCTGCATCAATGAGTATGGAATAAACTGGGTAATATCCTTGCAATATCACTCTAACATCTTGGAAAGTTTGGAGAGATCTGGGAAACCCCCATGGCAGGGAGGAAGTTAACGTCGCACTCACTTGCCAAAAAAAGGCCAGTCACTCTAGTGCTGGTCAGCCCGGAGGGGTGACCAACCAGACAGATAAAAATCTGGTTGAATGATCAGGAAAAGGCTGTGATCAAAGACTATTCTATCCAGAGGGTAGTTACAAGTAGAGTACTACAGGGATCTATCCTGGAAAGGATATACTTTTTAACGTTAATCTTTAAGACTTTAAGTGAACTCCAGGTGTCTCCTGTGAGAACAGGCTGAGGAAGCTGGGCTTATTCAGCCTGCAGAAGAGATGGCTGTAGAGCGACTGGACAGCAGCTCCTCATGCCTGCTGCAAGCCTCTTCACAGAGGTGCTTGTTGGGAGATCAAGGGATGGTGGGTGTAAGTTGGAACAAGGTGGATACAGGCTGGTGAAAGGAGAAGCGTTATTGCCATGAGGGCATTCATGCAGGGGAACAGGCTGCCCAGAGTGATTGCGCGGTCCCTCTTTGTCCTTCGACATTTTCAACACCTAAATGAATGAAGCTCTGAGCAACCTTGTCTGATCTCATAGCTGACCTTCCTCTGAGCAGGAGGCTGGACTAGAAACCAGCGTATTCTTTCCAGAAACTATGGCTTGCGTTCATTCCCCTTACTGGATAGATGACTGAGTTTTGAGTTTAGTTGTCCTAGTCTGTATACATAGGCAGTGTAGAAAAGCAGACACCTCCAGTGGGCAATTCACATCTAAATGAGTTGACAAACCTCTGCTAGAGACGTATTTGTTTCCAGTGACTGTAGATGCCTAGATTAAACTGACAGCCTCGAAAGTACCAGATATCTATTTACCAAAGAACCAGCAAATATTTGTTTCAATTCTTGTTTAATTTTAGAATTTAAATCGAAGTTGGCATTATCTGACCCAATTTTAGTCATTTTCTATGCCCTGTCGTGAAAAGTAAATATAATATAGTCAATGCAAACATACAGGATCTTAAACCTGTACAGATTTTGTTGTTATCTTAGGAATTGCAGCTGCACAGTTGGGTATTGGTGTTATTTTCTCTAAGACTTTCCATGAGGAAAAAAAAGCATATTTCATTCAATAAGTCATGAAAGTGATAAAAGAGATTTACAAGATATTGCTAGCTGCATTTTTTAACATTAGAGCTTTAAAAAGCAAACAGACATGAAAGATTCCGTAGTAAATGACTGAAGAAAATTTCAAATATGAATGTAAGCATAACAAGATGCAATAGCAAAAAAAAAAAAAAGGATTTGCGTTCACCCATATGCTAAATTCCATAATTTAAGATATGGTTATGTGCATATACACAGAATACACAAATAGGACATGGCAAGAAGTGAGGCCCAGTTACCTTCAGAAAGGTACTTGACTCTGCAGCAGCCCTAATGGTTAAAATTGCCCTTACTAGAAAAATTCCCAAAGAATTCCTTGGCTCTTCCATGCATCCTGATCTTGATCCCATAATATGAGTAGTAAATAAGATGAGACAAGTTTGAACTCCTCTCTGCTAATGCCCAATTTCTAGGGATACAAAAGGGGCGTCACTTTCTCTTAAAGACCTCTAGAAAAGTGAAGGATACCTTCCAATTCTTCTCCCTCTTTTTCCTAAACAAAAGTAGAGTTTTATTGAGAATCATAGTCTTTGTCATCTAGAAAACTCAAGGTACTTTTGCATCATGCTGCTTATATATTTGTAAAAAACATAAAAAATAAAAAAGTACACATCAGTTCCATCTACCAGCTAAAAAGGTCAGTGTCATATCTGCAAAGAAAGGTGAAAAAAATTATCTCTATTTCTGTCCTTTCACGTCACTTGAAGATATTCTTTGTCAAAAATATCCATCTCATCTAATCAATTGCTTTTTCTTAAATACCGCTACATTAAACAGCTCTCGGAACATTTTGCTAATTTTTATAAGCATTTATTCTTTCCTCCAGAATACATTCTTTCAGACTATTTTGCATTCCAACCTTTACAGCTGCTGCTCCAGCACAAATGCCACTTCAGTTCTAGTCTCTGAGACAAAATATAGCCTTTGCTTGTAGTGTATGCCCTCAAAACACAAGAAAAGCTAAAGCACTCTGAAAATAAGAAAGGACACAGGTTGCTAAATCTTTTAAAAGGTAAGAGGGAACTTTCACTTGTTATCATGCTTTCCATCTATTGGGCAAGAATAGTTTTTATTAAGTTATAATGCTCTCCTTCTCATTATTGATCTTTCAGGAATGTTAATGCCCCACATTGCTAAATTTGCCTTAATTTGGCACAAGATAAAAATATTTTGAAGAAGATGTTTTCAGAAATCCCCAATCTTTGAAACAGCAAATCGAATTTCTGTAATTTTTTAATGAATCAACATATTAAGTATGCTACAAATAAATCAAATAAATTACCATTTTTAATTAGGCATAACAAACAATTAAACAGATGACATTTAAAGCTAATTTTATCTACTGGAAGAGATGTGTTCTAAATCGATGTTGATCCCTGTGTCTCCTTGTGGATATTTCTTCAGATGCAATGACATTCAACACCACCATTCAAAAAACATTTTCAGAGCCGAGTCTATTTCCATTTTTTAGTATTTGAGGAATCACTCTTGGCACAGGTGTTTTTCACTTACCAACCCACCCTAAAAATGTTTCATGTCTTAAAGTTTCTGCTCAGCTCCATAGTATGTAATTGCCGAACAGCTGCACAGCCATACCAACCACTGATAAAAAGGCATTACAAACTTCTAAGAAAATCATATTTATAATGCATAATAGTCAAGGCCAAAGAAAATCAGTAGTATTTCAAGGCAAACTTCTGAAAATAGGGCAGGAGAATCTTGGGAAGGATGATGGTAAACACTGTGTGGCAGTAAAAAGATGCAGCTGTCTAAAACACAGCTCCCACACAGCACACTGAAAAGAGAATTCCCTGAATTTTGCTGGTACTCTGTCTCCTAAATTAATGCATTATCTGCAGCTCGCCACTTCAGGGAGTGGAGTAAAAACCCTTAGCTGTCCATTCCAGCAAAGACCTCTACTAGGTACCGAATTCTGAGCACAGGATTTGTCTCCTTGACTTCACATATTTAAAAAACGCAAAGATTAGAGCCTAGGAGGTACTTCAGAAGCCACAATCCACCAAAGGGGATACTCCTTTCCTACTCTGAAAGCTTTTACTTAATTCTCCATTTGTAAGAGTGTACATGAAGAGTGAGTCTGCTGAAATCAGTGAAATACAGTAACTTGCTGTAAATCTAGCCAGAAAGCAAAGCTAGCAGGTGCACATTTCACTTGCAAGCTTTACTTAGTAATTGTCATCAGATGCATACACATTTTCTACAAAGCATCAGATGATAAAAACAAAGCAAAGATGTTTTATATTCACTAAAAGGTGACAGATGAGCTTTTAAAGACTGCAAAACACAATAGAAAATTTTCCCACAGAAGATCATTTTTAAGAAAAATATAAAGTCCAAAATGAGAGCATGAATTTTATTTTTGTTCTGCTACCTGAAAGAACAGACTGTAGAGTGGTATCTTCTTGCTTTGGTGGCATGTGTGACTCCCATCATCAGCAGAGAGAGCTGTGTAAATGCACTGAGGATAGAGCAGCTCAACGTGCAATCTGGGGTGTGAAGGTGGGAGCATCGGATTTGCTCCAGTGAAAAGCTGCAGTGGCCATTTTTGAGGTTAACACATCACTAAGGATCTTAAATTGAAGAGATGGTAAGAGAAGCCCAACTATGACATAGGTTACATTATTTGGTTTAAGACTATAGCCATTCTCTGGCTTTATTTATATTATATATAATTCACTAAATATACATATATATATACACACACCAACTAAAAATAAAGCAAATAATAAAAAAAAAAGTTTTTAAAACACCAGAAATGTGACACAGATATGTTGCCTTGCTTAGTTAAGAGCCTCACGGGAGCAGTTCTACCGACAAGCCCCTGCAAGGGAAAATGCTTCCAGGGAATGTCTCCCCAGACAAATATCCTGCTAAGCAGGCTGCCTCTGGCAAAATGCTCTTGGTAAAATGCTTCTGAGCGATGCCTCTCCTGACAAAACCCATGCTATCTCTCTATATGAGTGCCCAAAGCCAGTAAAAATAAAAACTGGAACCAATGGCTGGCTGTGTCCCAATGGTTGTAAAGACAGACATTTCCATTACTGCAAATATAGCCAATTTTTGTGCTTTGATTAGGTGCTCGTAACCACTGTTAGAAGTAAGGAAGTTATAGGCTGTAGAGTTACTGAGAAATACATGTACTGTCGTTATGCAAATGAGACCCCCTCAGCCAATCTTCCTGCAAGGATTTGCATATGTGATTACAAATATGCAGTTATATGCGTGAGACTTTGGGCTCTGGCTGGTGGAGAGATTGTTGCTCCTGTGGAGTTCTGAGTTATCAGAAAACCCCACTGTTACACTGGTGTGGAAATTGCGTCTTGTTTTCTCACTCTTGCATTGTCTACTAAGAATACATCTGTAAAGAAATCCTCTTGCCTACAAAATCTCATTTCATATGCCCACAACAGACTTGATGACTTGAGTTTCCCTCTTCTACACTAATCTATTTATTCTCTCACTATCCTCTTATTGCCACTGCGTCTCTCGAGGAAAGCCTTTTTGCTCCCCTGAGACAAAAGGTAAGAGTGAAAAGGCAGAAAGTGGGAAAGGACTGTGTTTGCTGTGGCATATGAATAAAAAGATTAGATCACACAGATAAACATCTCTGTGTACATCTCAGAGTACAGATATTCAGAAATCATCTCAGCTTAGGCAGATCAATCACATCTCAGGCATACAGCTTCAGCTAAAAAAGTGCACACAAGCCTTATTCAAGGCTGAAATGGGAATAGCTTCAAGCAATAAGTACCACTTTTCCTTACAAACTTTGCTGTACTTGCCTCTTTATGCCAACACAGTACAAAGAGCATTACAGCAACATTAATACTAGTTTTTTGTCACTGCAGAAAGAGAGAGGAAAGTATAAATCTACAAAATACTGAGTGCGATCAAGACTTTCATATGTAAAGTGACTCCATTTCAGTTTACTACTCAATATGAATATATTAGATGAATCTAACTTTCTGCATGCAGGTTTGAAATGATGATGCAGGCTGATAGACTGTGATTTCTTGTCACATAACAATTTAGACTGTAGGCCAGATCCTTTTCTCTTAAATCGTGTCTGAGCCAGAACACAAGCATATGAATTGCACTCACAGCTCCGACAGCAATCCAGCCTACCGACTCATATACATCGTCTTCTAAATACATCCCTGTTTGGAGTAAGAGTTCCTGTGATGTGCAAAAGGTAGTCTTTCATGCGTCCCACATATCTGTAATCAAATGCCTTTTTAGTATATCTAAAGACTTTTATTTGGGAAAATTACATTAAATCTAGCAATGCAAGAAACGATGATTTGTAGCATACGTCATATTTCCTAGCACAGGGACAAAAACTGCTGCTGTACATGTGTCATTTGAATTAGGGAGGCAATTCTCATTTGTTATTTGATTTTCTGTATATATTGAACAGCAAGGAAAATTTCAATACAGAAAACTTTGCAATTAGAAGTACAGATGATGAAAGCTGAAGATAATTACAAAAGCCCCAAGGAAAACCATTAACAATGATGAAGAAAACGAATATAGCTTTTTAGAGCAAATGCTTATTCAAATATTTCACAACTAGGTGCTGTCAGTGCTGGGTGGGAAAAGGTCTCTCTATTCCACTGATAATATCAAGATTTCAAAATGTTTCCTGTTCTGCTTTAGGATGGTAACAAGATTTATCTAAGTTTTCCACAATTTTCTACAAAAATAAATCAATGGTTTATCAATGTGCAATGTTTCTAAGATGTGAAAACTTGAAATTTAAATTTCTGCTTCTACATGCCTCTAACTGAAAATTGAAAAATGTCTTACTGATAGCTGCAGTGGGATTGCAGGTCCCTTAGAAGGTATCTGAGCAGAAGCTAAGGAACTCCTTAATGAATCTGGAAAATCTTTTCAGATTAGAATTTTAAAAAACTGTACATTGCCATTAAAAAAAAATTTCCAGTATGTCATCTCTTAAAAAAAAAGCAATATTCATCACAATAATCTGGATAAGCTGTAGTTTCTGGTACTCAAATGTTGATACTGTTCTTCTTTTATTTATTTTTTATTCTGTAGCAAGTGAATCATTTGTCAATCAAAATAAAATTACAGTCAATTTCAGTGTACGGTGCTCACTCATACTAGCTATCTAATTAGATATAGAGGCAACGTTATGACTCAGAAACTAATGAGAGCTCTGTTTTTGATTCTTTCCGAAAAGCGTAGGGATTAGCTCTACGCCACTTTGAATATTAAACTATAGTATTCACAAGATCAAAACCATCTTATTAAAAGGGTGTGTTACATATGTATTGTATAAATTTATAGTATAATATCCTACTGGAAAATTCTTACCAAATTCATTCCAAAAACATACCAAAACAAAACCATTTGAAAAATTATGCATAGAATTGTCCTTTCATTCATTTATTAAATTCAGAAGAAATAAAACATTGCAATTGTGGGACAGCAAAGCTCATTCTCACATGACAAGGTTGCAAAAGTTGCAATTACTGTGATTATTTAGCAAAACAATAGTGAGGACAACATGCACATGCATTGGTAGCTGAAAATCACCAGATATTGCAACAGATTTTAATTTCATTTCTCTTGTCATTAAAAAGTGTCAGAAATGCCCAAGAGTTTCTGTGCTGTTCTGATTTTTAGAGAAAAGTGTTTTTTAAAAATTACATATCCAAAATATTTTAATGCATAGTTAATATTCTAAATCTGCTGTTTTACACTGATTTATTTTAATCTGCTCTGCTCTTTTTTTTTTTTTTTTGGTCACAGAATATAAACCCACCTCCAGAATGACTAATTTAGGCAATTATGTATATATCTTTCTGATGCCTGCTGAACTTTTGTGTAATCAGTGTGACTATGTTTAAACACAACCATGTTAAGACCAGTGCCCTAAAACAAGAAGCAGTAAGGGTCAGATAGCCCATCTTTCTAGCTGGTTGCAACTGAGGAAGGAAGATCTTGCTCCTAGAAATATTTATTCATTTTTATATAGTACCATTAGGGAGAAAAAATGTACTATAATACAGATAGTGTCATCCAACTCATCTTAATTACAGCCAAATTCTTGCTGTCCCAGCTCCTTTCTCCCCATGAAGCCCGCTCTCCTGTTTGCACAGCTTTGCAAAGAGCAAGCTGAAGGCAAGGAAGACTACCAATGTCCTCTATTCTTCCTCTACCACCTCACTGGGTTGCATCCACAGGTAAGTGCTTTAGTCGCCTTGTTGTTATTTAGAGGTTACCACCAAACTTAGCTGTGGCTTGGCCCATTTGATGAGTTTTGGTAGCTTTTCTGGGTGTTAATCAGAAAATGACATAACCTAAATAGCCATAAAGTTGAGACATTCTCCAGAACATAACACTTCTAATTCCTCATGGGAAGCTAACTTTAGACACCACAGGGACTTTTAGGCCAAGCAAGGATGTATTTAAAGGATTAAGTACACAAGTAGGTGGGCTGGTTTGCTGTCAGAGATGTAAGTGTAATTCATATGCTTGCATGCTCAGATAGGATTTAAGGGAACAGGATCTGGCCTGTTCTTGCNCATTTGATGGGTTTTGGTAGCTTTTCTGGGTGCTAATCAGAAAATGACATAAATAGCCATAAAGTTGAGACATTCTCCAGAACATAACACTTCTAATTCCTCATGGGAAGCTAACTTTAGACACCACAGGGACTTTTAGGCCAAGCAAGGATGTATTTAAAGGATTAAGTACACAAGTAGGTGGGCTGGTTTGCTGTCAGAGATGTAAGTGTAATTCATATGCTTGCATGCTCAGATAGGATTTAAGGGAACAGGATCTGGCCTGTTCTTGCTGTGGCAAGAAATTACAGACTATTAACCTATAACAACGTTTTCAAACTTGTGTGCATTAAATTAGATATATGAAATATAATAATCAAATCAAATAATCGGTTATTAGATTAAACATACTGATTTTATAGATATTCAATACTCAAAGCTACTCTGACTAAAACAGATTTTACTCTTTCAAAAATTTCAATGATTATAATTTAAAAAGTTCTATTCCATTTCCCAGAAATCCTTTCTTAGTTTTAATTTTGAAATAAAATGTTGACCTTTAAATTGCACTGCAAACTGCAAACCAAGCCAGATTTTAAGCAGCTCAGACCAGGATTTTTTGTTGGAAGTCAAATACTTCCCAAAACAAAGAAAGCTTTTAGAGGATCACACTTGCAACCTACCTCCTAATTTGGGATGACCTTGGAGACTGAGATTTTCTGCTCTTTCATGGTATTTTTTTATGTAAACCTCTCACTGAAGGTGAGAGGTGCAATGTATGCATTGTTATGGAATATTGCAAAACTTTCATAAGTAATGGAATTTTGTGGACCTACTTAACTAAGCACCTCTTAGTTCTTGGAAGGGAAGGGAGTGGGCAAAATCAATATTGAGTGGCTGATCAATTGACTTTTTCAGATTTCTCATTCTACATCAAATACTCATTATTTTAAAATAGCTAAGCCGACTCGTCCAAATTCCGCTAGTTTTTTTCAGTGGAGTGTAAGTAACTGGGATATTTCACAAGCTGTTATGCTGCAATCTCTGCAGGGTACTGCACAGAGAGTTCAATCAAGGAGCCACTCGCTGCCCTCCTTGTCCTCCCTCTGCCTCCTTCGCACTAAGCTGCTACCAGGGCACCTTTCCTTAGCGCTCCTGCCTTTCCTCGCTTGCTCTACTGGAAGGTGAATATAAAAGCAGAAAGATAGCTGCTTTTCTGGCAGAGAGTTCCCAGCACCTGGGGATATTTGTATATCAGTATATCAGGATATTTGTAAGCACTGTTAATTTCTCTTTCAGTAGCTTACTGCTGCAGGAGCAGGGCTGAGCAGTGGAAATCGTATGCATCACGTTACATAGAATAAAATGTATTTAATTCTTTAAATTAACTCTTTAATTTAAAGGATTAAATTATTTAAATTCATTCTTTAAATTTAATTTATGCTCTGAGGCTGTGCACAAAGCCTGGCTGGGGTGACGTGGACAGATTTGAGATCTGCAGATTTGAGCGTCTGATAACAAAAAGGCTAAAGATTTCAAACTTAGCTTACCAGTTAGAAACTTAGTCTGTTCACTAAGTCTGAAAATCCACTACTAGTCTAAATGCTTGTTCTTTTTTTTTTCTTTCCTAGCAATCCATTAAGCCTCTCTACAGCAAATACTTTTCCAAACTTCCATAAGTACCACAGATATGCAATAGGAGTAGTGTCCACGAAAGATTTCACTGAGTATGTTAGTACTTCCTAAGTGAAAACGTTTATGGCTTTGAATGCAAGGACAGAAGGTTCTTGTGACAGCTCAGCTTGATTTGTAATTAATAAATCCACAGGTCTCTCAGCAAGAGTTCCTACTGGAAAGGATTGTTCTTCCAAATCTTAGGACAGGAACTGACTCCAGCAAGGTTGAGGCTGATGGCCAGCTAATTTAGGTAGCACATGATATTGAGCATCTGCTCCAAAACAGATGCTAAAGTTTGCCTCTCTTTCAGAAACAATCCTCCCTTCTGTCTGTAGAGGTTCTAGTAGACTGCACAAATGGAAATGGCAGAAGAATACTTGGAGAAACCACATGCATCCTACTTATTATATCACATAGATCACAGTTCCACCAAAATATGAGAGCCTATCTCAAAGAACATCCCTATGTGTGTTTCACTTGAGGCAAATGGCCTGAGTTTTGTGAGTCTGATCACCTCGACAGGACAGCTCAGCACTGAGAACTGCTGCAAAACAGGCCAGGATGAATAAACTAACTGGTCAGGATGGATCTATGAATCACACATACTTCTTCAGTGCCTTCACTCAGATTACTTCAATAACATGAAAAGATGGCAAATCTGCTGACCACAGTTATTCAGTGATATCTCTAGAAGCTTTGTGGCAAGATATTAATTCTGGCAGCTTGTCTGCTAAATCCTCATGTTGGCATGAAATTTGTTTACAAGATAGAGATAATATCTTTCAATAGTTGTTTCCCTGAATAGCTCCTGACTCTTTCTACTGGAATTTTAATTGATAGCCATTATAATGAATCAAAATCATGTTAGAAAAAATAACTCGATGGGTAGTTTATGAAAAAGATAAAATTGATTTGAGTTTATTCAATTTCAGATATCATATGAAAATCATTTTAATATGCCTTTAATGAAATCAAGTGATTCGAAATGAAGAGAGTTTATATGTTTGTAAATGTGCAGATAGACATATATATATATAAATTAGTCATACAGGAAACAAAAGGAATACACATTTATAATCTTTGAGTTCTAAGATGTTATGTTTTAAGTTATATTAACCCCTACTTTTTCTCTGTGAATACTTCCATTTGATCTTCTTTGGATATCTGTTCCTAAAAAAATTAGCTGAAAATACGCCAATTAATTATCAAAAGTGGGGAATTTTGAGCCACCACAAACGGCAGTCAGGCTTGAACTTAGAAGTTAAAGTATTGCTACTACAAAACTCAAAAAAGTCATGGGGCTTATAATAACATCTGACTCCCACTAAAAATAGATTACCTTTCTGGAACTGGATAAGTCACAGCCCTCTGGTGGCCAAAAATTTTAAATAATGGGGTAAATGGGGAAGATAATCCACCATCACATAAAGGTGGTGGTAGAATAAATTTTTTTTTCAAGATTACTTTTCCAATGATGAAAATGGGGAAAAAATGCAGACCTTCCTTTCATAACTCCAAGATACTGTTTCTAATTAAACCTTTGTCATCTTTAGGTACAAATTTACCCACTGAGAAGGTTTTCTCTAGTTGAATTGAGCAGTGTCATACATCCACAAAACATTGGCATGTAGTAGGTACCTTTACTCAGTGTTGGGAGCAAAGTATGTTTTCAGCAACTAAGCTGTATCTAAAGTACTGTGCGTTTAGAAATAGTAAGGCATAATTATATTTGTCTCTAAGAATGTTGCTTTTTTTCTAGACAGCCACATAAAGAAGAATTTGAAATAAGGACTTATAAAATGCAGCCAATCTGAGAAAGGTTCTTGGATGGGGAAGAGCAAACCAAAAGTCTTCTCCACTCCTTCCATGGGCAAGAGCCAATTGTACTATCAGTGTTTGGGATGTAATGGTGAAAGAAGTACCTTGTTGTCCTATGTGAGTCAAATATAGATTCTCATATTGCACTTGACTGAGGATATATGCAGTTGTGAAAGTCCCTGCTAACAAACAGGCACATTGCACCTTTGCATTAGCAAACTAAGCATTCCACCACAGCTCCCTGCTGACTACAATCTTACACCAAAGATTTGCACAGCCACTGATAAGAGCTCCATGACCTCCATCAGGCATGTGTAAAGCCTTCAGTGTTCATCTTTGTTACCAAAGTAGGAGAGACTCTCTAGACTCTCCTCAAAAGTCACAGCTACTCTGTTGATTGTGTTGAAAATACAGCATAGTCTTCTGAAGCGTTCACACTTCTTCTTGCATAGGCCATCTGAACATATCTCATTGCAGCTAAATGTTCTTCTGGAGGGCAAAAAACATCACAGTCCTCTACCAGCCTTTCATGCCCCTAATTCCCGCAGTTACCGAGCTGGGAACAAGGAAACACTACCAAGTACAGACAGTTCCCAGGGAATCTGTATCTAATGGTCAGTTTGTTGATAAAAACCTATATTCATTCTAGCCATGGAGAGTTTGCTTGGAGACTGTTTTAGCCCAATAATTCTCCAGATATTTAATTAATTAATGCCACTTCATTACTTTTTCTCTTAACTTCATTCCATCAGCACAATTACAGATTCTTATCACTATTTTAAGCAAAGAATAGAAATGACAGCTGAGCAAAGACACTTTGGAAGTAAAGAAGGAAAAAAAATAGATGGAGAAAGAACCCCAGCTGGAAAAAGCAAACCAGAAAATAGGCTGCCTAGAATAGGCTACCTGTATTTTTCTGTATTAAAACCGAGTGAAATTAAGCTGGAGAGTGTTACACTTATGGAGGTCCTTCTATTACCATTTATCAGGTGGTTTTATTCAGCACTTAAGAAAGAAGCAGGATGGAGAACTTCCTGCAAGGGCAGCTATTCTCTATATCCTCCAACCTTAATGATATTCACATAAGCATTCAGTGATTTATGTCACAGCTTACTTTTCATGTTGCTCAATGGACTTGTGTGTTCCCACCTACTGCATATTTATTATATATTTAAATATCATTGCCTTTTTAACAGAAGTTTTCTTGTATCAAATCCTGGTTGTTTTATCTAATGCAATCCTAAGAACCCCAGAATCAATCTTTTTGTAACATACCACTTAGCAAAGTGAAGGATTGGTCTGTGGTTTGTTTTTGTTGAAGTTTTTTAATATGTGAAGCACTTTAATTGGGTCTTTGTTGCTCTGAATGTAATTACTTTTTTTAAAGAACAATGACAGAACTAACAAAAAAAGAATGACACAGCAGGTAAATTTTCTGAATATTATGTTGCATGTAACAAATGAATAATCTTTTATTTTGAGTATTGGCTGAAATATGACAATTGTCACCTTCATTTTATTAGAGAAGGGTAAATTTATTTCACTTTGAAAAGCAATTTTTAACATCTAGCTTCACCGCTTAGATTGTCTTCCTCTATCTTTCTCAGCACAAGAATATACTTTATTCTGAGTATACCAACAAAGTACTGAGTGCAGGCAACATTCCTATTGATTACAGGACATAAAACAATAATCAAGCACTTCAGGATTTGATCCAGTAACAGAGGTGACTGAAGTACTGACATTGGAATTATAGGACTGGAGTGGTTTGAAAATCATCATCATTTTACCAAGATTGTTCCAGATTTTAACATTGTTATAATTTTCTCTAATTGTCACAATCAGAAATAGATGAGCAATTTAAGGAATCCAGGTTTACATTAATCTCCTCCAAATGGGAGAAATTATTCCTTATTAAATATTGAATACAGGAGACATACTACTGAAATCATTTTTGGAGATTCCTCCTTTTCGATGTGGATTTGCCAAAAAACAGTTAATTTGGAAATATTTCCTATATGCTTATAAATATCCTCCTATATGCTATCCTCCTATATGCTTATAAACATGCTCCTTTTTATGGTGTGATTCTGCACAGGAATGCAACATGGCTTAAATACCCATAAAATTATGACTAGGATCCAAGTTGTCTCAAGAAAGTTTTGCTCTAGGATTTTTTTCAATTTTTTCATATTTTTCAAATGTTAAACTTATTTATCCTATGATAAATAGGAGTGCATTCTTCTGTGAATCTCTCCAAGGTGCTTGTGTTACAGAAGAAGGCTCAGCAGAACAAAGTTGCATGTATCAGTGCTATATTGAGCTTTTCACACAGGCAAATCCCTAGGGAAAAGAGAATTTCATCTGAAATAATAAAGCAAGATGGGGCTTTAAGGTAAATGCTTTAATAAAGGTAAATGTGCTAAAGTAGCTGATATGTGCCACAGCCAGAGGATGCAGGAGGTGACACGCTCTAAGCTCTTGCAGCTGAATCAGTACCAGTTGGTGGAGTTTATCTCAGGTAAAAACATCTCTTCGAATACCTTACAACAATGGTAGGGTTTAGCAGGTTCACAAGGCCAGATGGTTTACCCCTCAGTTTAAATGGATTTCCTTAAATACCATACATCACAAACACATGCTCTTGTTATACCCCAAGATGCTTTGTTTTGTTATAAGTACAACTTGGAAGGCATCCTCAGAAGTTTCCATAAGTTTATTTTTCAACTTCAGATGATGAGCTAATTTGCAGAGCAGCCTAAGCAGATTATATAACTGCAAATATTTCTGTAATAACAGATACAAGGTTTAAAGTTCATTTTGCAACAGCACAGGTGAATATCCTGGTTACATGAGATGTCACTGAGCAGTTTCACAAATCCTGGTTGTTATTATTATTTAATAATAATTCTTATTATTAAAAAAAAAAAAAAGATTTTAACTGAGTCAAACCCATTTCAGTTTAGAGTACTTTTAGATGGCATCTTCCCTCTCTAATTTTCAGAGTCTATTTATAGGCACCTAGAAATGAGCTATATGATAGCGCAAACTATGCTGCCTCAGAAGAGTGTTCGATGACTTGCAAAGTGTTTGCATATGATGTCAGCACCATAGGCAAACAAAACACAGTATTCAATTTAGAAAAGTTTAAAGGGCAAACTATGAAGGAACTTAGAGTTCTGGGCTGGAAATTCATCTAAATAATTCTCAGCAGAAATATTCTAGCTTATGAGCCAAAAGCTATGTAAATTGCTAGATAAGATTCATTTAATAAGTGAGTTAATAAGTTAGAATTCCTTCCTTTCTTTCCTGGAATTTGTTGTGATCAATAGAAAGGTTTCCATTCACTTCCCTTCTTTTCCTTCAGCTTTTTTGTTATGCAGAGTCTATAGCTACTCAGATTAAGGAATTTACAAAGCTTAGACTTTAGCTGCTTAAGAATTAACTTCTTAAGATTTAACTTCTTAAGACCATATAAATTTAGATCCTCTCTGCTCTGACATTAGCCCAACAACTCAAGAAAATGCATGCTCTGAATAAGAATAAAAATAATAAGAAGAACAAAAATAATAATAATACAATTCATAAGCTAACTATGCATATTCCAGTTACTGAGAACTGTAGTTTCTAGTTTCTCAGTTAAGGCTGAAATATAGAATACTCATTTATTCCCAGCAAAAGAACTGCTAGCAAGGCAAACAACCTCAGAGCAAAGCTGATCAGCTGTAAGAGTCTCTCAGACTTCATGTTTCGTCCACAGCATTATACTCCGGATCATTAAACCAATAGAACTGCAAAGTCAACAGTCTCTTTTCCCCTATCATGACTCACATTTTTTTTCTGTGATCTACTAACTGACATTTATATACCTTCTGCACAGAGGGGATCTGAGTGTTCTGGAAGACTAAAAATGAGAAAAAGTCCGTGCATATTTAAAGGTTTCCAAATGACAGAAAAATTAGCCCATATCATACTGTTTTCAGATGCACTGAACATTTTTAAAAGAAACACTTATTTTCACTTATTTCATTGAAAAACTCGTGGTTTAGCTTATCTTCATTTCATTTTTAATGTGTTTTCCTTATTGAAAACAGATTCATAGGCCTTTCACTTTTTACCTAGAACTTTCAGACTCGAACTGTATATGTTCATGATGAGGTAGACATGCCTGAGTATGATTAAGTTTAAACACTCAAAACATGGAGACAGTATGCCCAGACAGACAGCTGTCCTAAGCAGAACAGAATAACAGGGCCTAAATCTGTCCTCAGGAGTACATTTACCATCCCCAGGCTTCAATTGATGTACTATATTAATTTGTAGAATAGGATAAATTAAAACTGAAAAGAGCTATTATCTGTTATAAGCTTATCATATATCACTTATTATTGTTACTATCCACTCCATCTTTCTGTCAAGGTGACTTGTTTGTTAAAATTACGTGGTGCTCCATTCAGTCGAGGTTTAGATGTTGCACGGGATATGATATATTCCTTCTTCAGTTTCTCTCTGAAAATATTACAGGCATAAAAAGATAGTCAAGGTCAATGATTCGATGATTCTTTCCTTCATTTAGATATTTATTATACCACCCTAACTCATTCATAATTACTCATCTGCAAATATCATATGTAGTGAGAGAAATCTCATCTCCCTTGATGAGAGATCTAAGAAAAGGGCAAAATCTCATCATAGAACATCAGCCTTCTATCTTGCAAATGCTATATTAAGGAAAATGACTCCTCTTGTCTGTCTTTACACTACAGATACAGACCATGAACCACTTTTAGGCATTCTTGGATTTACTAAGGCATCAAGATGTACACCAGAAGTTAAAAGTAGCCTGGAATAGCTAACTTCATTTGAAACCCAGGATTCAGGCCTAGCAACTCTGGCAATTTTTTTTTTTTTAAGTTGATCCATCCCTCTGTATCTACTGTTTCTCCAGTTTCTTAGCAGGAGCTTCCCTACGTGTAAATATCCCTATTTGAGGATAATGTGTCTGGAACTGCAGGCAACGTTACTGTCAAAACAGAACCAGGCATCTAGAAAAGGAACTATTATATTGCTCTGTGTTATTTGATGCCCTTCCATAATCCTGAAATGTATGGGCTTCTTTCCTTCTTTTCCTGTACTCCTGCACATCAGATTTGCTCTCCATTCCATCCTCCTGCCTTTCCTCTATTAAATGCTGTCAGATCTTTGCATCCCAAAGAATACTGGTACCTTTTCCTGAAATGTGACAGATTATGTTTTTAAAAATAGGGGTGAAGGCTGTTTTGTTTATATATCATGAGAAAATCTGGGCAAGTAATTTACTTCTCTTTCTTGTTCTTTTTTTATTTTTGAATTTTTAATCCTTCACTGGAATTTCATTCCACCTTTTTCATTTCATTTTATTCCTGTTTAGCCTTTAAATATGTCTTCTGTTTCCTCCTCTCTTCTTCTATGCTATCATCTGTTAATGTCATCAGTGTCCTGTCAAACCGCTCTTCTAGACCATTAATGAAGATGTTGTAGAATAATCTCTCTGGCATCCTGCTGGACAACTCCCTCTAATTTATTATCTAGGCATTTATTATTACCTTTTACTGTGGTCCAACTACTAATTTTTCATGTCAAAAAGCTATTTGAATTAGCATGAAAACTGGGCTTTCAAGAGACATTGTAAAAAAGCTTTACTAATACTTAGCTTCATTGTCTCAGTTTGCACTTTTGCCAAGATCAACAATTACCTTTATGAAGCAATCATTGAACAGCTTTACAGACCGTTAAATGCTCTTCTAGATATTTAAGATGAAATTTTCAGATCAGCCCATCTGGGCTGTGGTAGTTCTCCCTGGGAGATTCAGCAGGGACAGGGCAGAAGGAATTTTTGCAGTTACGAGTACGTACAGATTCCCCACCAACCTCCTGAAGGCTGAGAACTTAAATACTGAGTGCGTATGTGGATCTAGCCAATACGTTTTCTTTCATTCAGAGACACAAACATTTTCCTTCTCCCTGTTTCCCAAAAGCTGTGCAATTTCCTTGCACAACAAGTGCTCAAAACCTGTCCAAAGCCTTGACAGGTGCTATACTAGTCCTCAGCTAGAAGCCTCTTTGTAGCTTTTGGCTACATCTATACACATAAACTAAACGAGGCCTCTAGATAGATTTTTCCAGCATATCATAATCTATACTGTAGAAATTTTATCATGTTGCATGGCACAGTTTAGGTTGGATCAACAGCTATCCTCCCACAATGTGGCCAAGTTGAATCTGGTGAGAAAATTGTCCAGGAAAGGCTAAAATTTAGCAAAAAGGATGTGAGCTCACAGCACAAAGGGCAAAAGATTTTTTGAAGGCTAAAAAACAGGGACAAAAATGGCCCTAAAACTATTTTATTAATATTTTATGGTGAACAAGATCATTCAGTATTATTCAGTGCAAGGTTTTCTTGATATCTGACCTCCAGAGGTCTGTGACATTATATGCTACTAAAAATGAACAGTAGGTTGGCAAATCAGACCTACTGAAGATAGGGATGGACAAGATTTATGAAATTTTCTTATCTATTGCTCTAGCAGGTCAGAGATTCACCGTAGAATGTGAGCATGTTTATGTGTTTTTTGTGATCTATTAAGCTTCTCTAAACAGAGCTTTCTCTAGTCTTCTCTCATCTTGCTGTTCAAATCTTCCAAATATTCCTCTTGGATTCTCCTCTATTAATCATTGTTTAACTGCTGTACATGTTTATCTCTTTAAATCTCTTCTTGCAGGTTTCAGGACCCAAAATAAATCCTCTTGTTCATCCTTCAAATTATGCTGTAACTTCTCTATGTAATGAGACAGAATATGGATAAATAATTATACAAATATTTAATGTGAACTTTTATCGCCTTCCTCTGTGCTACTGAAATCACACTGTCCTTTTCAATAACTTTATCACAGAGCAAGATTACATTTAATTTGCAGTCCTTATTGGATGGTATTTGCTGCTGTCACTGCTCTTCCTGGCTATCCCAGTAGTTAGTGTTTCTTTAAGTTTTCAGATGCTCAGAGAGTTTTGTGGTTTATTTCTGATTATGTTTCATCTGGAATTATTGATTTGTCTCTTTGTTTTTCAAAGTATTCCCAAATCTGTTTTTGCAACATCTCAGTTGTTTTCTAATTGCCTAGTCTTCTTTTTCTTAAAAAGTACTCCTGGCTATTTTTAAGTCACATTTAATTTTATCCCTTTTTCCTATTTTTTTTAGGTCCTTTTCTCTTGATTCTAGTTTTCAAGTTACCTTACTTTCTTCCTGAAAGCCGTCTATGACTCTGTGTCATTTCTGAGAGTAAATCTGCCCAGCTATTCCCCATGGTTGTTCTCTACTTTTGCCTCTTGAAATCCTTTTTCATGACCTCATTGCTCTGAAAACTGGGAGTAATGATGCTATTTGGCAAGAACACTCTCATGTTCTCTCTATGTGCTTTTTGTCTATGGAGCTCCACCAACTCGCCTTTCAATGGCACCTCCAGTTCAAAGGCTTGTCAGCCCTAGTGACCACTACTGCGGACAGTGCTCCTTTTCAAATTTCTTTTTTACACTAAGTTTTCTCTGTCCAGGCTGTGAGCTTTCGGGCTTCTGGCATCACAGACACATTGGCAAGAATAAAAGAAATAACAATGCTATTGCAATGAAACAGCAAAATCCCTCCTCAGCTGCTGCTTTGTAGTTCTGAAAGGATGTGAGGAAGTTACAGGCATTTTACAAAATTATTAAACAAGCCAAAGAACACTGTCTTTCAGGGTGTCTTTCCATTGACTTTGGCTCTGAGTTGATATCTGTCAGTAAACATGTGCATGTTTTTTAAAATATATATATGTATAACTTTACAATAAAAACTTCATTTACAAGATTTGCAAGTTCAAGGCAACTACAGAGAAAAATGCAATAACTTTTACAATCATATCCAGTAATACAAACAACAACAAAAAAGAGCCATTTGGGTAATATCGCATGTTTAAGTTAACCAAGTGATCTTTTATGCGAAAAGACCTGCTAGAGGAGGAAGTTCTTTTCCAAATGATTAGAGTGAGAAGCCTAGATGGTTTCTCTGAGACACAGACATCGCTACATAAAGTGGAGCTGGAGCAGCCCTGCAGGGCTCCTCGTTCAGGGAAATTCCTTTCACAAAAACATGCCCAACCCGTTCACTGATGAACTTTTCTTGATGAAATAATACACATTACAATAATAACCACACGTGATCTCCTGTATGCTGTGGGATATTGCACCTGCTCTGTACTTAGCAGAAGTAAATCTGTTTTCAGAGAGGTACTCTTTAAGAGAAAAAAATATTCATGTCAAAGCAGTCAGGAGTTTTCATTTCTAAGCTATGCTGTTTGATTAACTGGAGAATCACAGTGACACTCTTCCCATTGATGGTAGGACCATAATAATATATTTTTTTTATTAATCCCATCCAACATATCCAACAGAAGTAAGCCAAAAATGAGCCTTGACTGTGTTCTCCCTCTACTGCTGCATCTATCTCACCATTTCCATCTTTTCTCTCTTTTGTTTATTTCAGTCCACCTTGCCCAGAAAGCACAGCTCAAAGCCTGCAGGGCTGGTCTTGTGACATTCACCCTTTCCTGCCAGCTGCTGCTCGGCAAGCAAACCATAATAGCTAGAATTTCCTCTGGTAGTTGAAATCCCTGTGAATTTCCATAGCTCTGAAAGAGAGGCAGCATCTTTGGCTTGTGCCCTTTCCCAAGCCATCATATGAACAGTCAGGCTGAAAGGAGATGAAAGCGGATATTTCTGAACTCCTTTCATAAGTTCTCAATACCTGAAGCTCCCACACTATTTCCAAAACTGTCACCCTCAAATAGCATAAGCCCTGGTAATGACAGAGCATCCCCAGCCACGCTACATGACCTTACTGAGTCAATCCAAAAGTGCAGCTTTCTGGGGACATCACAGAACAGGGAGATCAGAAGCAATCTTAAAAGTACCTGAGGATATCAGCAGGGAGTCGCTGTTTTCTGGATGGCTCGCCACTATGAATGTGTTTACTTATTAAAAACATGGGATTCTAAACCTTTGCTAGTGACAGCTTCCATGAAATGCAGCATTTCTCAAACGCAGCACTTATAAATTCATCTCCAGAGTACAGAAATCATTTATTCAGAATTACTCACAAGCAAAAGACCATCATTGTTTTTAAGTCAATATAGAGGGTTTGCAAGAAGTTTCTCTCATTTCTTTTCCGTGGCAAATCTGATTTTGTTGCTTCTTTCTATGGTGATTCTGGCATATAGGGTTGCAGGTCAAATACTCTGAAACTGGTGTTTCCTGAGTTTTTCTGATTTTCTCTGCTAAAACCTACTGACAGCTCTGCAAAAGCAGTGGCTGCCAGATAGCAAAGAAGTTTGAATAGAGAACACCTGAATGAATTTTTTTGCAGGTACTTAGCAGGGCAAGTAGCCTATCAAACTGGGTAATTCAAAAGCTATTTTTACCTTAATGCACCCATTTTATATGTGCACAGCCAAGGTTAGCACATTAAGATGAATTCCTAGCGATCATGGAAGGAGAAAATATTTTTGGAACGTTTCTTTTCTCTTAAGGTAACAGCAACCACAACACTTTTTTAAACTAATATAGGAATATTTAAAAAGATATAAGGATATTCCATTTCCCATCTGAACAAGGTACATAATTAAGAGAGATTTCATATGTTGTATGAAAACACTGCATATATTAGTTGAGAGAGCATTAAGAGCACCAAGTTTTTGCACTTGGAGTGTGATTTCAGCTTGGCCTGACACTTCAGATATACATTTTTTAAAACTTTAACTTCGTACCCAGCACAAATCGCCCTCAGAAACTTCTGCATTTCCTAGAGCTACACTACTAGAACAAGAGAAAACCACCACACTGGCTCAAACCAAAGAGCCATCCCACCCGACATATCCTCTCTGATGGTTGCCAGTGACAAATGCCTCAGGTAGGAGCATGATAAAGAGCAAATTTTCTGTCCTTCCATCTGAACAGATAGTCTCAGACTCGATACCAGTTTTTTAGCAAGACTGAAGTGACGCATATTGCATTTTGCTTCACCTCCATGGATGACTTCAGACATCGGTTTTGACGACTGGCCTTGGCCAACAAAGGAACAATGTCCTCTTTGCCTTCTCAAGACCAAATTTCTATGGAGAGACCGAATTCACACATACATAGGAAGGATCCCCACCTACACTCTACCTAATTGTACACTTAAAGTTTCATAAAGCTCTCATCTATTCTTCCTGTATACACATCTCAAGCAATTATTTATCTGGAATACCTTAACTGTCGTAGCTTCATCACAGAATGGACATTTACTTGTTTCAATACAATTACTGTAACCAGTAAGTTAATGTAAGCTCATAACCGAGATGCCATCATTACATAGATTTATGAGAAGAGCACTAAACATAAAATTGAGGTAATTGCCTGTGTGCTGCCAGGCTATTTTGCCAGTTAATATAAATAATATCATTCTCAGTATGAGCCACCAGAAGGACATCATCCTTAAAACTAATGCCTCACCTGCCACTGTCAGAAATTTTCACTATAAACTTGATGAAGAATGTGTTACTAAGTGTTACTGACAATCATATATTTCCAAGGAAAGGTGGTTACCTCAAGTACCCCAAACAATCTGTTGTTTTGGTACGTTACCACATAAAATTGATTTAATACTGCAATTTTCCATTTCTCTCTGGAGCACAGGCTGCTAATTTATTAGTCACGTATGCTGAAATTTCCCTTTTTTCCATTCATGTATAAATTTCCATAAGCAAACTGAATAGATAGTATTTTGTTTGGTTTATTTTTAAAACTTGAAAAAATAAATTACACATGAAGTACTGCTACTATTGAAATTGATCCTACAAAGCAAGTAGATGTGAGCAGCCATAACAAGGATCTGGTGAGGAAATGCTGGTAGGGGAGAAAAAAAAGACATATATGAATTCTTGTTTTAGGTCCACAAATAAAAAAATATCAAACAGAAATACGAAGAAGGAGCATGTAGAGTTGGGTTTTTTTGTTCTTAATAAACAAATAATTTATTTTAAATTATTGGCAAAACATGTGTTTGTGTATTCTCTTTTAAATTTCATTCCCATCTTTGTTACTTTTTGGGAGGAAAAAAAAAAGCAAAAACCTCTGTACCTGACACAGCCGGTCTGGAGTTTTTTAGTTCTGTTAGCACTAACCAGAACAAAAACAGATCCTGAGCTGCTCATTTCTAAGTTATCTCTTTACTCACCATGTTAAATATCGTAAGTCTTTATGAGTCCACCAAATTTTACAAGGAAGAACAACCAGAAAAAAAGGGAAGATTGCTGCAATTTTAAAAAGAGGGTGATTTAAAAGTTTAGTGTGAACCAGAGCCTACCTATGGGTTTCCTGAAATATAGGATCATGATCTCAACAGCATCTCTATGTCACGCTCTATTTTTCAATAGCACCTTTATGTCAGCAAGTAAAGATATATCTAGGACTTGCCTTCATGCATTTATTAAAAGCAGTAAGTAATAATGATGCACACTTTAGGTATTGTTGAGAAAGATCTCAAAGAGATGAAAAATTAATTAGCATGGAATGGTATTGCTATAACTTTTTAGAGTGGTGCAAAGTAAATTAAATCCAGCAGCTTTTAGAAGAAAAGCTTAGCAATAATGAATAGGCTCTATTAAAGCAAGGGATTCCCAGAGCAAATTTTGTTTGTACCAGTAATGTTCATGGTACTAGAAGAGGTCTGATATTATTATCTTGTAGGGAATGGACTAAGACAGCAACATTAATAATACTCCTTCCCTTGTAAAAGAAAGCTATGGAGGAACCATGATTTTTTGCAAGCAATTCCCTATCTTCCCATGGCCATACCAGAAACCTCCCTGATGAAATGAATCAAAGAAAATATTGATAGCATTTTCAAGACCAACATTTATCCTTCCAATAAATACAGAAAAATTCAAGGCAGCTAATTTTCAATAGAAGCAGTACATCTGCCCAAGAAAGTTATATGGAGAAGAAAATATTAAGCATGGGAATCTATATCTCATTATTCCATGCCCATCTTTATAATACAACTTGATTATAAACAAGCATAGTTTCTGTGTACTGTGGGGAAAAAATGTTGCCTGAAAAGACATTTCAAGCACAAAGTTGAGACTTTATTTATCTGAATGTCAAGCAGCCAAGAGAGACATCAGGTGACAAATGCTTTCCAGCCAATTGATCTTTCAAGCAGTCCTCTGGCTCAGGACCCTTCAGACCACAATATTGCATAACTAAGTATTGCTCACATGGCAGTTCCAGGCCAAAATATATGTGTCTTCTATCATTAACCTCCTATTGAAATCACAGTGGTACCCACATTATCTCTTACCTTGGCATCATTGCCTTCTATACACCTGCTGTTCAGTAAGAGGCTATAAAACAAGACTAATTTTCAGATATTGTTCAAACATTTAAATAAATATTCTTATTCAACTTTCTTCTTCTAGTTGATCATTTCATTCAAAGCACAAACTAAGCAGTAGCTCGTCTCCGAGTCTCCAAGTAAATTATGATACTTTGGGTCTAGCTCTCTACAGGACAATTTTAACCATACCCTCTGGGCAAAGACCATTTACTTGACTTTTTTTTTTAATTCCAGTTATAGAGTAGGGTGTTATATTGCACCATACAAAGTAATACTGACCCATAAACCCTTTTTGTTTTGGTTCAATGTATCTCTCTTGAAATAGCTTGGGATACTGAGCTAGGCAGACTTGAACTGGGAAGCCAGTAAATTCAAACGAGACAGTAAAATTGGTACCAGCTTGCAAAACAGCACAATCAAATGCATAGTACAAAGAAAAGAGTACCTTTGCACACATTCAACAGAGGACAAGGTAGCTCAGACATTATCTCTGTAACATAACCACAAGGCCATCGCCTAAGGCAAATGCAAAACGCTCACACAAGGGCCTGAGGAGCCTGCCAATGAGGCAGATGCTCCTCATGCAGGAGCAGGTTATTTCTAGAGCTTATGATCAAACCAAGGAAAGAAATAAAATTGAAAACATAAAACAGTGGATGGAAAATTACGTCATTATTCTGTGGGTATAGAATGCAAAAACCCCAACATTTTGGAAAATAAAAATGTAAAAGTTTTTTTTAATCCTGGCAATATAAATTTTAAGATTTATATATTTATTTATATATATATTTATATATATATATATATGTATATAAAATATATGTTTTATTCCAAACCTTTGGTATAACTTCTTCTTTAAGGCATAGGTACTTTCATTACAGTGTAACCATTTCTTTTTGAGAAGAGAATAACACTGATAAACTATGCTAACGTATTAACTAAGTTTCGGGAAGAATAAGCCACATAGATGTTATGTGATAACAGTGAACAGTTTTAATAGACTGTTACCATCCTCCTGAAAATAAATGCTTGGATTAGTTACATCAGTAGGTTACCTACATGTCTGATAGATTACACGATCACATATAACCAAAAAAGACCACAAATGTACTCCTTTTATATGAAAGAACTACACATAGAAGAAGCTATATATTGCTCACTACTTCTAATGACTTTTGAAGTTTATTTCATCACTTTGGTCTCAAATAGAAGTGAAGACCTTTGTTGGACTCACAGACCCTATGCTCCCAGTCACCTAGCTAAACACGGCATGAAAACTTTCTATAACTTGTCTATAGGTTAGCTTACCATATATGTTCCTATTTTGTTATGCCTAACAGACAGTTTTCCCAGTCTCCTTTTGTGTCACTATGTTCTCTCCAAGGATGTCGGAGAGCTCATAACAAACACACAGATTTCTGCTCCCACCTGTACGCTTTGTTTATGCCTTACAGATATTCCAAGGAAATCTTAGAAACAAGCTAGATAGATAGATAGATAGTTATCTCGGTTCAAGGAAAGTTGGCTGCAACAAACCCCTTGTTTCCCATTCATAGTGGGGAAAGGAGTCCAGAGGGGTTGTAGAGGAGCTCCTTAATTTGGGGGACAATTATTTCCTTCACTGAATCAGGCACTGGCATAATGACAATTGCAGTCGTACTTCGGGGACTTGTCCCCACGAAACCCCCATCTCTCAGACATCCCAAGCAAAAGCTCCACCCTATCCAGCAGCATCCTAAATTATTACTGATTCCAGAGCTCAAGAACTGAATTTCTAAAAATAATTTGATAGTCACATTAAACAATCTAAGGCTTGAACTGGATCAGTACCTCACAGAATAACTTGTGGCACCAAGTTTTACAAAGTTACCATTATAACTCAAAATCTTGCTAAAAAAGAAAAATCAGATTTATTTACCAAGCACTGTTTTCCCTCCCTGCAGGTGGCCTGGCATTCACGATCCTTTCATTCTTCATTAATACTGTTTTATGTATACTGCTGCATTATTTTGCCCCTGGCAGAGATTAGTTACCAGCATTGCTTTTTTTTCTCCGTTTTTCAAAATATTGGATCCTTCTAGTCCTCAGATTTCCCTGGGAGTGTTCTTGTAGTAAAGCACTGCCTAGCAGGAGGGATAAAGAGGCAAAGAATTTAAGGGGAAATGCTGACAATGGGAAATAGAAATCAATTTTATAATCTACACGTATTAGCAACCCTGTTGCCTGCTTGGTACTCCAGGAACACACAGGATTTGGCAGCTCCCGGCAGGCGCCTGAGTGCATAGCCTGCTCTTGTGCCCGCATTTGTAGCTATTCATAGCAGGAGGAGAGACACAGAAAAACTGCAAGCTGAATGAATATCTAGTTCACCAAGCCTCATTCCTCCTTTTTATCTGATCCGATTCCTAGCAGTGCCTCAAGACAACAAACTGTCGAGTTTCTATAGCATGAGCCATTTTACATAGTTATCTAATTTAAATTGCATTCAAATTTAATTTAAATTACATTGAAGGATAAGATACATGCGCTATAAAAATCAGAGGGGAAAAGCTAAATATTAATCTTTTGTGGCTAATGAGTGAGCACAATAAACTCCTACATAAGTACATGCACACACTACAACTGAAAATTGTTAACTGTGCATATACATACCTGATTCTTTAATTTGCAAACATGTCATAATTGGCAAGTATCTACAAATGCACTGATAGTGATACTCAGGAATGTTCTTACTGTCATAGTGAAAGAAAGGTTTTAATGAAATAAATGTCAAGATGATTTCTTGGATGACTGCTTACACTAGAATTTGATCTCTTGTTTATACTTGCTTAATATCCATAAATTATGGCATATGTTTCAGGAGCATGTAATTACACTTGTCATTCTGGGTATTAGATTTGCAAGTACTGCAGACAAAATATGCAGTGATAGATGGCCAGTTCAGACATCATTTACTGCAAGTTAAATCACTTTCCCAAAAACACATGTAGTCCTGTAAAATGATCAAAGATGTGTGGAGCTACTATTGCTGCCACTTTTGGTTTTATATGTACTTACACAAATTTTGTCATTCACTGGAATGATCATGGCGCTACATTGGTCTGCATGGTGTGAAATGCAAATACTTTATTTAATTTCTGTTCATGGTCATGGTCAGAAGGGTGTTTCTTAATTTACAAACTTCTGGAATACTTTTCAAGAGTAACCAAAGGGAAAGGAAATCTTCACATACTATTTGACACTAAATTTCCATGAGTTACTTTATGCCCTTAAACAAATTCGTGACATTCTCATTGATAATCAGTGGAAATTGAGCCTATGCCCATAAGAGAATACTCAGCCCAAAATACTAAGAACAACATCCTGTAAATCCAGTGCTAAGCTGCTAGAGGCTTTTCTGACATGAAGGACAATCTGACACTGCAGGCAGGGTGGGTGGTTTTTAACTTGAGGGCTTAAGGTAGGCTGCTCCAGCCCATCAAAGAGCACATACGGCTATTTTTGTAAACCAAAACAATATCCATATTTGATATACTGCTGTATAAAACTTGTTGTTAACAGGAGGATATGCACAAGCTGATCTGGGGCCTAGGATAAGGTCCAAAAGTGTCTGCTTCTCCGAGTACAGCCACCTGAGTCATGGCATCCTATTTCCCATTTTTCCAGGTGCTCCTGGGCCCTGCTCAGGGTGGCAGCTGAGACTTCAGAGCGCTGCTCGGCTACAGGCTGCAAACTCCTGTCTTCATTTTCTGCCCTCCTTGGTGTGCAGTTCAGTGCAAGCAGAAGGGAATTCAGTTATTATGAAGTGGGAAAAAATATGTATATATTTTTAACAATGCTTTCCGCTTAATATTTTCAAAGCAACCTTTTAGTAAAATCAGTGACATTCAGGTACATTGGACTCTAATTCTGTTACTCACATTTCTCAGTCACTAGATCTGAAAAGTATTGTAATTAAAGTCATAACTACTGCATTCTTTCATTCTGTCTGAGTTGAAAATGTTGGTTATATGCTCTGTCCCTGCCTTCTCTGGCCCTCCTTGCATCCTGAACCTTCAATTAAGAAATGCCACAGACTTAAGCTGTTTAAAGAGACAGGTTAAGATCTAGTGGAAAAAAAAAACGTTTGCACAGTCTAATTATTTGGCTTTATTTGTCCATTTGGCATTACTTTCATGGTTTATTTGGTCTGTGTTTTAATATTCTAACGATCTTTATGGGGAGATGCCTGGAGCGATAGTACAGATAGGAGCTACAAAGTAAAATGCAACAGTATTTATTATTGTGATATCAGTTTGCCTAAAGAACTACATCCACAATATTTAGAATAACCTGAAGAAAGAATGAATGGCAAATACCACTTTCAATAGCTGCCATGCCATCCTCTAAATTTCTACATTTGGAAAAAAATTTATTTGTGAAAATAAATCAAAAGTAAATACAGACCTGTATCTTAACAACATGCAGAATTCATATTTTATGAGAGTGTGTGAATGGGACAGTTCACGGCAAGTCCTCTGGACTGAAAAGAGCTCAGCTCTACAGATACTCTGAAAGCAAAACCTTTATTATATTATAGCAATGGTCAGTCAGAAATTTCTAGTCTTAGGACATCACTAGGTCTTCTTCTATGCTGATGAACACAGAAACTCCCATGAGTCTGTTCACACCTCTTCAAGGACTGTCTTAAATTATGCAGCTGAAGATTAGTAAAATGAATTGTGTATTTGTGCTTTGGCCAAGCCTTTCAAACATGATCCTAAAAGCTCTGGAATTCATATTTAACATCTAAGTGACTGCTGTCATATTCAAATGTGCTTTACAGTTAGTTCTCCCTCCAGCATTCACCTCAGTTTCCTTAAAGGCTTTTTACTGGTTTTGGTCGCTGTCATCACCACGATCTGTCATATTTTTGTCAATTTATCCTCACAATGTACCAGCAGGTTCCAATAGGAGTAATGAGTCCATAGTAGCTGCCTGTATTATATTTAATAGCCTAGTGGTTAGAGTACTCAGCTGGGAACAACTAACCATTGAGTTATGGAGTTTGGGGACATGAAACTCTCTCCTGCTGAAGCTGTTCATGTTTTCATAAACAATTAAACTTCCATTGGACTCATCTGAGAGTAATTCACTCTGTAGGCCAGCATTCAACAAGGAGCAGTGATAGGTAAGTTCAAATCATTGCTCCAATGAATATTTAATGAATTCTAGCATAGATGAAATGAAATGTTCCCATTGTGAAAGCATATCAGCAGTGAATAGGCAGCATCTGGCAAGAGCGACGTTAACTTGTGTACAGCTGTTCAGAAGGAGGAAAGCGGGAAGTAGTTTTCAAAGAAGCAGATGCACAATTACAGGCCTGTTTTGACAAGAGTTGAGAGACGAGACCTCTCCAGGGAAACTTCTGCACACAGAAGTCTTGCACGATAAGGCCTTTAGGGGCAAGAAAAAGCCATGAGACTGGGAATGCGGGAAAGCTAAATTATATAGAGTGCCCCAGCCTCCAAGCAGCAGTGAGGTGAGGTGTTCTCATTCTTTGTGAACGGTATAAAATATTTATATTTGTTTTGGTGAGGTCTGGAATTGAGCTGTTCCATCTCCTAAAAAGTATTTCATTCCTTGCTCTGAATACAAAAGGAAAGATTTGACCATGAGCCTTGTGTTTTATGGGCAAATTCTCCAAACAGTAAAACGAGCAGGAGCACAGCCATTTAATGAATGGCATCCAAGCCTGGTATTTCAAACCTACACTTTTTCTTTTTTTTTTTTTATTATACAATACTCCAAATAGAAATCAAATATTTTGTTCCATAAGGAATAGATAACATTTAATACAGAACAAAACATTTTGGAGAGCTTTGCTTACCAAAATATAAAGCAACCAAACAGAAAAAAAATAGCCCTGCACACTATCAATCCCAATTCAACATAATCAGTTTGGTTTAGATTAAAATCAATGCTTATTTTTCCATTCAGCTATCAAACTGCTAATTACTTGCATATCCCTGCTTATCATATGGCATTCATGCTTTTGGTATGTTAAAAACAACTAAAATGGAGAAAACTTAAAATACAAAAATCCTTTTCTAAAAGGTATGAAAGACACTCTTATCTATTGACCCACTCCATGGTAGCCTAGGTGGTCATTTGCCTTCCAGGTGCCAGACTCTACATCATTCATAGGGGTTCTTACTCAAGGTATCCATAAACAAACAAAATGTTAATAAATTCATCTTTAAAATAAAATAAAGCCTCTGTGTTACTAGATATAAACTGGAATAACTGGCAGCTAGCAACTCTTTTCAAATCTGATATGGCTGGCATTTTTCTCAAATATTTAAGAAAGAAAAATATCCACTTATTTAGATCATACGGTTTCATACACTTGTCTTATCTTTCTTTTATTATATATTACTTAATATCATACTTTCCTCTAATAATGGCAGATATGTTTTCCCAATCACTGTAATATAGATTATAGATGTAAAGATTTAACAACTTCATCCTTCCTGGGCACCAGTGCAAGCATTTTTCCTGAATTTCGGGTTCTCTCTCTTTTGACTGTCGAAGTTTCCTCAGGGGGATGTACAGCTTCAAATTGCAGGTCAAGTAGGTTTCATATCTTGCTCCAGTGACTGAATACTTGCCCATTTAAATCATACAATGAGTTAGATAATCCCCTTTCATAGCAAAACCCAGGGGAGTGGACTGTATAAGAGGATACAAGGAATCCCTCATTAAGAACTCGCTATCTGAGGTACTTAAGTGCCCCCACCCCTCACTCCTATATCTGATTAGCCAGAAGCCTTTATATTCACAGATCTCTGTGAGGCATAGGAGTGCTGTAACCTACATCCTGCACAAGAGAGGCAGAGCCAAGGTGACCCCAGCGGTCAGTGCTCCAGAGTGATCTGGACACCCAGATATCTACCACAAGAATCAACAAAGTTAGAGGATCTGGGGCTATGTGCCTTGCCCAAGGTCAGAGAGACGAACCATGGTGAAGCAAGACAAATCAGGTAAGGCTTCAGTGGTCACTAGCACAAAATCAAGACAGTCTGTCACACTCAGACAGACCTGTGCAGCCTGCTACGGAGCTGAGTGATAATCTGACCCAGCCTCCAAAGTCCCTGTCCTTTCCCCACAAGCTTGGGACATCCTGGTCTCATTCGTTCTCTCCCACATAGCAGAAACAATATTATTTAATCGTTATGCAAAGAGGCAATAAGGTAGGTAGAACTCTAACTATGAATTTCTTATCTTCAGTCCTGAAGCACAAGTCCTCTGCTATTCAGTCTAAAAATAGAAATGAGGAGAAAGAAAAAAAAAAACCCTTAAGCTTTGATACTTGGCAGGAATGGCAGGAAATCATACCTTGAGTCACAGGGCATTCTTAGCATCTGTTCCAACTGCAAGTTTTCCATACTCCAGCATAAAGTACAGTTATCCATCCTTCTATATTCCAGTCCCAGACACCAGCTCTAGTGCTATTCTTCTCCCTCTGCAATACATCTTATCTCAAATAGCTTACGCATCCAGTTTCCAAAATGTTGTTCAGGTGTTACTGGAGACAGCATACAGCTTGCAGATGATAAGTTTTTTGCCTTTCAGAAGATATTTGGCAAAATGCTTCCCAGTAGACTGAAACAACAGCTTTGACTGCATTTAGGTTTTACAACCAAAATTGTTTGTAACATGCAGAAAGAAAGAGACACTAGTTAATAAGATAAATGTTTACAGTTAAATTTTCAAAGAGCATCATCAAATCCCATCCAACAAAGAAGACACAAATAGACTTTTTTTTCTCTCATATTTCATGCATTCTAATAGCTTTTTCTTTCATTAGAAAACACTTTGGTTCTGCCTGAACCAAGCACAAAGAAAATCAGCCCTTTAATCCTCAGGACAATGCATATTGTCTTCACAGTTTGGCAAGTAAATATAGAAGCTGGTAACTTTTAAATCCTTTGCTTTGTTATGAAAAAGATTGCAAACAGAACCATCAAAGTTAGGAGTGAAGAATACTGGCTGCTTTACCTACATGATTTTCCTGCTGATACTGCAACATATAATTCTGTATTTTTGTCCAATTTGATTTTCATAAAGCTAAGAAATAGGAAATTTAGCATTTCTGCCATCCTACATAATTAGAGTAATCTTTAGACAATATATAAGAGGGTGCTTCCTGGAAGTATTTGTATAATGGTTGACCTAAGTTTTCCCTCCCATGACAACATCCTAGTCATATATATCTGCACTCTACTAATTCCTCTTTTTAAATAGAATTTGAGATGTTACCATCATGAAGTAATAATTAAGGATCCACAGTTTCTTTTTCTATCCATCTTTCAAACTTCTTTTTGGATAGGAAGCCTACTGACAGTAATAGCAAAGGGATGTAATATTGCATGGACAGACAATATCTGAGCTAATATTCATTTTTTCCCTCTGGATAAATGCAATTTTACAGTTTTGCAATTCACAAGCTTCCCTGGAATTCATTGCTTTCCCAGGGATTATACTTCATTTAAGACAAGTGTCACAAAAATCGGAGTCCACTTCCCTTTTGAGTATCATAATTCAACAAACAGGTCCTACCTAGTTGGCCACAAAGGAGTGTAGTTCCTTACTCTACATCTCTGCTCTTCTCCTGAACTTTGGCGCAAGCCGGTTATCCCAATCCGAGAACAAGCCTTGCCCCTGCAGCAAGCCCTCTGTAGTCACGGTATTCTCAGGCCTTGGCACTTTCCATTCCATTCAAGATGCCAGCCCTGACAGCCCATTTATCTCTTTTTGCAGTACATATTTTTGTGTCCCAGACAGCAAAATGATGAACATTGTCTGAATCCTCAGCATTTTTTATGTTGTTCCTAATGATAAATGAGTTCCTGGTTTCAGATTACTAGATACATTCTCTTCTCTCACGGAGCTCTCCTAAAAGCTTTCTTAGTCTACACAGCCACAGCTGATGAATTTATAGTCATACAATAACATGTGCAAAAGCACACACGCAGCCATTACATATCTTCTTCTTCCTACTGTTAGTCTATGTGTCCTGTCTCCTATATCAGTGCCTCTCAATATCTTTAGCCTATGTTTCACATCACTTAATTAACACATTATCTGAATAGGCAAGTCTTGAGATTTACTGTGATTTCATCTGTTGTTCATAATATATCTTTCAATGGATGAGTCCTTATCTAAGGAACATCCTTCAAGAAAGCTGATTCTTCTGGGTGAGAGCACTGTAGATGAAAAAAAGTACAGAAAAAAAAAGAAGAAAAAAAAATCTTTTATTTAGCTCACCAATCTTTTCTTTAAGAGTTCTCTTGGAATTCCTTTTAGAACTGCAAGGCCTGGAAAACTGCTGTGGGACACACAGCCTCTTTGATAAGTTTAACTAATGGGAAGCCTAAGATAACTTTTCCCTAAGAAAGACATTACTTTCAAAGGACTTTACAAACAATAAGCAAAGAAAAATTATCTGAATAAGAGTAACAAACACGATGAGGGTCATAATATATGGTCACACTGTAAAGCAGAGAAGTTGGTTGACAAAATTTTATCCCAAGCTCAAAGTTTGTAAAGTCATTATAAATGTGACAGAGCCATGGTCAGGGGCAAAATCCAATGCAAATTGTTAGGAGCTTTTTATGGAACGTTATCCAAAACAGACAATTGTCCTTTTGCTACTTGCGACTTTATAGAAGAGCCATGTACATATGTGTACAGATAAGAAGGAATAAAGACCCTGATTCTGTCTTCACAAATACCAAAGCTACACAACTAAATGTTGCAGGCAGGATCTATGAAAAATAAAAAAAAACAGGGCAAACCTCACAATATGAACTACTAAGACAAAACATTTTTGCTCCTAACCCACAGTCCCAAACTCGAAGAGAAATACAATAGAAAAAGAGCTCCTGCATTGCCTCCATGAATCTCAATATCCCTATTGGCAATAACTAATTTCAGGGAAGCATTAGAACCATATATTTATCTCAGATCACAGACAAGAAGATCCAGAATGAGATTAGAATGAGAACCTCTTGTCCACTGAGTCTTCCATTTCTCAACATTCCATTTGATTTTTCAACAAGCATTTCCCTGATCCCTGTTACCTCCGGAGGGCTTACCCTACAGATAAGTGCCACATCCAAACTCTATTTCCTTCTTGATCTGCAGAACCTCAAGAAGCTGAGACCCAGACAGAGCCTTGACTATTCAACATATGTGAGACTTTGGATGAAGGATATGTAATGAATTCCCTTGAATTTCCAGGGGAACAGTGGTCATAAATTTCCCACAGAAAAGAGACAGAGAAACAGAGGAGGCTGTTCACAAGTTCTGTAAAAAACAATAATGTAGGGAAAAAAAAGAGAGAGAGAGAAAGAAAAAGTGTAATAAAGAATGGAAAAGAAAGGAGATAAAGGATTTAAGAAAATGACACCATGCATGCAGCTGATCAAAATCGAGTCTCAATAAAGCCACCTACAACTTCATGGAAGGTTTCCAGAATCTGCCCAAAGCCTTTCAATGAGAAGTTCTGTCTGAAGAAAGAGCAATGGATAAACTCATTCTGTTTTTGAACATTGAATGATGCATTCACTCTCATAGACCTGATTCAGTCCATCTCTGAAAGCATTTTACTCTCTCTATTGAGGACACAGGCAGCCAAGGGCAAAGAGCCTCCTAATTTAAGGCCTAACTTAAATGCTTAATTGTTCTGTCAGAAGAATAGGGGACATAATATCTTGCTTTTCGGATCTGGGAGCATATGTAGATCCCAGCCCAGAGGAGCATTTTGCTCTTGGCTATTTAATTCATTCAAGTGGAATTAGTGTCCTTCAGTCAGACTTTTATTTGGATGACTGTTTTTCTCTGCTAAATTCTAGCAAACAAAAGGATATGTACATTTAAGCATTGTAAACTAGTTTAATCCTAAAAGCACAATGTGCTTTAGGGAAAATGATGAGAATAGAACTACGCAAACCACAAAACCTACCAGTTGGCAGTGCCTGGTTTCTGATGACAGTCAGAATGCAAGTCTAATAATATTGCACAGCTGTCACTCTACTGAAACAAATATATGTCAGGAAAAAAAAAATCTTAATTTAGTTCTCATTGTCAGTAATAAAACTAATGGGATTGTACTAAAACACTGAAAAAGTGTCAGTGACTTCTGAAGTGTCTTGACTCCCCTTCTGTATTAACACAGGAGCAGTGGAGCTCTGTGCTAAGAAGTCAGCAGCATCTTCCCTCAGAAATGAAAATAATCCCACACCACATTCCTGAATTCAGGTGCCTGCACTACTTAAATAGCTCAGGTATGACCCATGCCAGGAGCCTCACAAACAGTTTCCATTGCATTCAGAAGGTAACATGAGTTGGGGATCATTCATTTCCACTGTTTTCCATACAGCTTCACTTTCCATACAGTCTCCCCTGTTAATGAAAGACCTTTAAAAAATTCCACACAGAATTTGCGTCTCACTGAAGAAGTCAGCCCCTATTGAACAACTGGACTCCTCTCTTTATCTTTTAGCCTTGCTATTTGTGGAGTTACAACTGATATCTATATTAATACAGGTATTATTTAGCAAATAACTCAGTGGACTTTTGACATACACAGGGAACTTTAATACAGTGGGTACGAATCTGGCCAAATTTCAGCCATAAAAGGGTGAAATAAAGGAGGAAATCTTTCCACATATGCGGTTATTTTCATGCAAGGAGTTAATAAAAGTACATACATACATGTGTGTTTATGTGTGTGTGCATGTATATGTGTACATATTTTTTTTATGTATGTATGTATGTGTGTATATGTACACATATATATATGCACCCAGATGCCCTGAAGGAAGTAAAAGGAAAATTAGACCATTGGTCTCATTGTAAGGTGCTCACATACTGTGGTTCTGGAATGAGATTAAAAAAACTCAACATTTTAGACAATTTTGGCTTGCCTACAAAAACAGAGGAGACATCCCAAACCATTTAACAAACATTAATCAAGCTTCCAATTATTTCTGTGAAATAGTTAAGTATAATCAAATCAAAATGACAAAAGAGAAGCACAGAAAGGTCAAAAGATCCTTTTAAAGCCTCACTGCAAATCAATGACAAACATGGGAAAATAACAGAGAAAATCAGATTGCCATTTTGCTCTAACTACTAGTTATAACTGCATCCACGAATGAGAGAAGTCTAAGAAATATTAGATCTTTGGAGGAATATTTAAGGAGCTAATATACTGTAAAATACTAAATGAATGCATCAAGTTGCTTTTGTACTCCCTTGCCTCAAGCAGCTTAGCACAAATAAAATTTGATGCTAATCAGTCCTAGCAGTTTTCACAGAATCTGGAAACCTATTATTTCCTCTGGCTTCAGCTAAAAAAATTTGCAGCTATTTCATTATTGATACTGGTAAAGTGCCTGTTGACACATCATTTTATCCTTGATGTTGACCTGGCATTTTCCTATCTTGACTCTGACACTTTTAACTTGGCATTGAAATAATAATCATGACTAAATTAAATGTTTTTTACATAACCAAGTAGGTTGGATATATGAACAGATATGGATAAAGCTTCTACCTAACAGAGCTGAATTATAAAAAAAAAAAGAGAGAGAGATACAGAAAAATAATCAAACATTATAATTATAATGGTATTTTCCAGTCAATAACAAGAAAAGATGCTCAGGCACTAACTAAACAGATTTATGCTTGCAATAAGATACAAAAAAAAAGAAAATTAAATGGGATACATTGGAAAGGCTTCCTTTTATAATTAAAAATGATTCAAAAAGTAAAAATATTATCTAGAACAAAAGTAAAACAAATCTGTTCATCTTAAGAGCTGATTTCAAAATGTTTCAATCTTCGTTCCCCTACTAACAACAATTTTTTTTCACACTTCACACAAGATTTTCCGCATATGTTTTAACTACAGAAAAAAAAATCATATCCTATTTCAAATTTCAAATGCTATGCTGCAGGAGATATTATTGACAAATGTAGTGTGACACTGTGAAAAGACAATTGATATATTTTAGTCATTGCAGCACACTTTGTATTAATGTATGCCAATATGCTAGGTAAAACTGTTGAGCCTGTTCTTTATTTCTTTCAAAGTTAAAGGTAAAATTCTCCCTGTTATGGAAAGGCCCTGCAGTCAGATATGGGAAAGGCTGACTCCAGCAGCACTGTGGAGCCTCTCAAGTCAGTAAGGCTCACAAAATGCAAAAATTGCCATACATATGGATCGGGATCAGTATAGAGTTCAGGCTGCCACCTGAAAGCATATGTATGTGCTCTCAGAAGGTAAGCAGTAAAATGTAATAGTATTATTCAGAAAGTATACCCTCCAATCATGAGAAAAAAACAGTAGTGACACAACTGCGTAGAAAGCCCTGCATTTATGAGGCTCAATCAGGATAGGTTGAGTACAGCCATAATCCCTATATCCCTTCTTTTGTTTCTGGGAGCCCCTCTGATGTTCTTTGAAGATCTGGAATGCATCCCGGAAACAGAGCCTTGTGCCAGCTAAAGGTGAAAAGACCTGCCACCGAACCCAAAAAAAGCATCATCTAGCTACTGCGCTGCTGTCTGCCAGCTGAAGGTATCCATTAAAAAACAAGGCAAGGCAAATGAAGAATCAAAACAAATAATAGACAAAATGCTTCGGGAACCGATATATTCACTTCTACATTTGCTTAAAGAAACTGTTCTTTGCATTTGAGATGGTTGCACATAGAGTCAAAAAAAGAAACTACAGAATGTCGTTCATGTTATGTGCTTCTGAAAAGGTAAATGCATATGAAATGTATAACACAAATGTACACAAAGTACATATTAGTCTAGGGAAAGGAAAGGAAGAGAGGGAAGGACAAAATTGTGAAGGAATTTTTTGGCTTTATATACACATATATTTATATATTTGTATGTTTGTTTATTGAATACATAATCTGTTGTATATATGTTATATATACTATATACATATTTTATATATATATGTATATGTGTGTGTGTATATATATATATATAT
>VWPW01029472.1:55882-67543 GCA_013389825.1 Crypturellus undulatus
TTGAATACACAATCTGTTGTATATATATTATATATAATATATATATATTTTATATATATATGTATATGTGTGTGTATATATATATATATATATGTATGTAGATACACAAAAGCTTAACATCACAGCTCACCGAGCATACAGTCCACCCATCTTGATTCGCATGCAAGCCATTGTCCCTAGGCTGCTCCCTGTGTGACACTGGCGAGAAGATGTGTGAAGGTGACAGATGGAGTGTACCAAGGAGTTCAGGAAGAGCGTGAGGTTTTTAGATGGGAGGAAACAAGCATAAACAAATGTCTCACTGTTCCAGCAGACATTAACCATTAAATAGGGATAGTCAGACATTTTAATATGTTCCTTTCTTGAATAGAAGGAACACAATATATTAAGAGTCACTGAGTCACTTGTTTTCCTTAAGCTGATTTTGGAGGGACTGAGAACAGACCAAGCACTTACAGGTTTCACACAAAGACACTAAAGGGCATCATTGGACCCTACCTTTGTGCCATACTGGGAGCCAAAATTTCAGAAAGACAAAGCCAGAGAAAGGGGTGAATGCAAGAAATTTCTCCTGAATAATCCAGTCAAAAGAGGCATTCCCTCTTGACCACTGACTGTTGGCCAACAGGGACATCTGGTCTCTGACTCAGTCTACAAGGCAAACAAGAGCCAGCTTGGCAGCCGACTTTCCAGGCTGGAAAAAGCAGTGACCTAACCCTTCATTAAGCAGAGGAAAGAATAGTTCCTCATTCACCATTCACCAGAGGAATGGAAATAAGTGGGTCCAAACTTGTCTACCCTGTTTCTACAGTAACTTCCTATGGGAAATACTAAAACAATGTCAGACTGCCCTTTCCCCTTCACTCAGACCACTGCATTTTAGCTCTGGCAAAGCCGTATTGCTGGTCTTGTACTTCACGAAGTCTGACCTTGCCTGGCTGACTTGCCTTCATAGCTGGCCTCAAGCCTGCGCGTTACCAGAGTCTTGGCTGGCAATCGCTGGCCAACTGAGTCTGGCTATTGTGCCCAGACCTACTTTGTTGTTATCATCTGGGTGCTATGAAACTATGTTCCCACTCATAAGACCAGGGCCCTGCCTCGCTGTCACTTTCTGGTCCTGGCTTAAGTTTCCTTTGTGGAACAGCCCACCCTTGAAGTGCTCTGCTAAAAACTACTTCATAAAATGATACACCAGCAGCTTCAGCTGAGGACAATCTGTCCTGAGATCCAAGCAGAACTGCTTAAGCAAGTATTTATTGTGTTAATACCTTGCACTGTAATTTTTTTTGGTTCTGTTTTTTTTTTTTGCCTCTGAAGGTCCTTTCTTTATTCGCTATATTTGCAGCAAGATTGCCTCCAAGTTCTGGAAGCTTAATAAACACGCTTCACACACTGTTCTTTTCATCAAATATCAGAGTAATATAAACAACTTCTTTATTATCATACACCAAAGAATAACCAGTCCACAAGCTAATTCCTTGAACAATTCATTCCTGTTTGCAAAGTGCCTCTGAAAGGTCTGAAACCATCAACAGGTGAAATTTAGGCTATCCAGATTTGCCCCTTAATGTCTTGCAGCTAAAGGCAGAAAGTTATCTGTTAAGTGGTGCTTAGACATGCATAAAAAAAGAAAAAGGTCAGAGAATTCAAGGCAAACTGTTTGGCTTAGAGAAAGGCTATAGATCAAAACTATTTTCTGTGGTGCTCTCTCTTCCCCCCTTCTCATGAAAACAGACTTAGATATAAGGACACCAAGAATATCAATCAGTTCATGCTATACAGCAGATCATCAGATAGGACTATTGATCAGCGTGTTTTATGTTGTAGAATCGATAACAGAAAGAAAGAAAGAAAATGGAAAAGAAAAAGAAAAATAGCAACATAAAAATACCAGCTGCTGAGCATAATATTTCTCAGGCTGTTTTTTTAATATGTAATCACATTGAGTGATATATTTCTCACAATTTCATCACAGATTAAAATTTCACTAGGTAACAATGTTGTCAAGAAATATGTAGTCCTGACATTTAGGAACTTCCGAGTAGATATTAAAGCAATACTGAATTTCAAATTACAGGGTCAGTTTGATGAATGGAATTGTTAGTCATATGGATGAATTGCATTCGTCCTGATAATAATGGGAATAGGTGTTTGCATGATGGTTACCAACAGCACTATTTAAATTACAGGTGTTTATACCAGCTGAGTGCCCAGCCTGGACATATACTCAGGCTCAGTAAACACTGATTCCATCCTAGGAATTTAGGTGAGCATGTACCATGGTCCTGGTCCTCCACCACACAGCCCTGGGGGGCTCTCAGTCGACAATCTCAGCCCATGCCTTCTTTGGTGAGACCCAACCAAATTATACTTCTATATTTCTGATAGATGATCCTTTATTTCCTATTCTGCTTCCTTATAGCCATTGTGCATGGTTTCTATAGTGCTGCTGAAATGGGGCCATCCAGAAGCCTTCACACATGCAAAGAATCCCGCCGGGGTAACAAAGCTACTCCTGAGAGAAGGTGTAAGAAGAGACTTCAGATGCTGGTCCAATATGAGACATTAAAGGGCATCATTTGTCATTTTTTTACATTATTAAGAATATTTGTGCAGGATCTATAATTAAAACTAAAAGAGATATCTCCTCATTTTGCCAGCAGCTGTGTTACATCAATTAAATGGGTAAATAAGATCTTTCCCCAGAGGGGATATCACATGGCCCTCTATTGATTAAGACTGCAGTAGAATGTTATTTGCAATCTTATTGCATAATGGAAATCAGGAGGTAGCTGTCATGGTTTCAGAAGACAAATTGCTGGTATCTTAGACAATTCATAGGCCTCTTTCCTTCTTGCTGCTCTTAATTCACAGTTAATGCATGCCTTATGGGGCTTAGTTTTTTAAATCAGTCTACTACACTGTATTCAACTCAAAGCTGGAAGTGGTATTCTATGTGATTCTGCACTATGATGGGCATTAAAGTGACCATTCCATCTATCACTACTTAGAGCTATGCATTATTTAATAGAGTAACACAGCTTTGAAAAAGGATGTTAAATTAAAAATAGATGTGTCCTGCAGCATGCATGGTTACTCGCAAGAAGGAAAGCCCTCCCTTTCTCCCCTAGCTGTGGCTCCAACAGGGCTCTCCATATTCAGTATTCCTAAATCTCAGCTTAGTTTGGCTTACTTGACTTTCACAAGCAAAGGACATGGCCAGTCCCAGTCCATGACTCTCAAATGTGTGCAGCAAATGCATGCAGTAAATGTGGCCAAGGGTCAGTTACGCGGTTGTAGCAAATATCTCAGCACAGCCCAGCAGACACTTCATTTCTCCACTGAATTATAAGACATGATTAGGTCCTTCATGAGAGAACCAGAAGGAAGGACCGACAGTATGAATGATCAAAATGCTCTTTTCCAGATTCAGAAATCTTCCAAAAGGACCATCTTTTCTTGCTTCTATGCAATCTCTCAGGCACAACAGCTTGGCAACTGCAACCATTTTCAAAATACATAACAGCAATATTTAAGAATATCAGAATCCTCTTCACTAAAGACAAATAAATGGTCTTTTACATGACTTTCAGTGATTATCAGGTTACAAGGACATAAGGAAAGATTTTTGAATGGAAGGGGCCATTCTATAACAATAGGCAGTATATATAACAATAGGACAGTAATAAATTCAAATGAAATGTTACGGCCATTCTGTGCATTGAAAAAGTGTGCTCATCTTACCATAATCTATTTACCATTGCCCAGGATTGAAAATTAAATATTAGCAGCCTGATCTGTGCCAAGTAAGTTGATTGATTAGAATGTGTTCATCTTTCCACCTAGTCTGGTGAGTTTAAGAGTAGCAGGTTTACTTTTCCAGCATTTATAGGAGCAGAACTTTGAAGTACACAGAAGAAAATGAATAGTTCATTGCCAATGGAACTACTACTAGTTCAATAGCCAGTGGAACTACTGTCCAAAAGTAATCTCTTACAAAGTAATAACAAAGTCTGGAAAAAAAAATATCACCTTTGAAAATGCTGAAGTTGGTTAAGATTTCAAGGAAATCAAAGATATTTCAGTACACTTCATTTGGCTAGACATGCACATCAATAACACTAGATTATTGCCAGCCTGTCTTCCTATTTAGGGAAATTATCTGTTCCTCCTACAAATGGATTTTTATTTAAACCTTCTATTGCATTCCCCTGGAAATGTGTCAAATAAATTTCAACCTACTCTTGATGAGTATAAACACTTAATATGGAGCAAATTTGAGTAATAAATAAAAAAGAATAAAGCACCCTAAAGAATTAAAATGTGTGCACATTTTGGTCTGGTTGCTCATAACTTCAAAAGAGGCATCTGGCACATTAAACTAGGGTGTGCAGTCATTACTTTTACTTTTTTCCTTCAAAAGGGCAAATTAGTCATTTCAAATTTCAGTCCTTCCTTCCTTCCTTCCTTGAAAGTATTAATAAAAAATCATGTGATTTTATTCTCCTTAAAATTTAAATGAAGAGTAAAAAATGTTCCTTACCTTAAAAAGTCTTAAAATATTAGCCACCATAATGGACACAGAACTTGCTGCAGCACCTATCACACCTGATATCTTGTCTGGCTTAGTGAAAATAGGTGGGTCCCCATTAGCACACTTCACATCTGAACCATCTTTTTCTATCAACGCTTGCACAAATGTTAAAGATTGCTCCAAAGCGTAAGTGTCCCTGGAACACGTATCGAGAATCCGGACACCTAAAGTGATGTTGGTTAGAAGATCAGGGTCTTTATTAATCTGATCAATTGCATACAGCATTGCCTCTAGTCTGTGGATCCCTTTTTCCTTCTTGAGCTCCCCACAAGGCACCCCTCTATCCCCTTTTGCGTGGACAGGGAACAGTCCTCCCAAAATGATGTCCCCATCCAGTCGGATGGAGTGGGCATATTCCTGGCCATGAGTTCTTTGCATCATGGTGAGAATCCAGTAGAATTTGGCTGTTAACAGGAAGAAACAGTGGCAGGAAACTAATCGCTTTCTGTCGTATACCATTTTCTCTAAAGGCGTTGTTGCTATCCAGTATCCAGATTTTCTTCTTGCTAAAGGGTGAAGTTGACCATTTGAAGCTGCACTTTCTGGAGGCTACCATCAGTGCCCAGTAAGTAGTATAGAACCATGCGGTAGGTAGAAAAAATATCTCAGCGGAAATACACAAAATGTGTTTTACAAACGACGTCTGCTGATGTTGTGAATTGATCAGCTTTGTGGAGAGGTGCTCTTCAACTTCATTTAATTGATGGCAAAGCGTAAGGTCATTTCTCTGGTCCTGATGCTAGGAGGAGATCAGTAGCTCATGTCCTTGTATTTTACCCTGCAGCAGAGGTTTTTCTGAAATAAAAAGTGAGAAACACTGTGTTTTTTATCTGTCACACAATGTATTTACTTTGAATATAAATTACATTGCCTAGGTTTTACTTTCTACATTCCATAAGGGAGTATTTCTTGGCCTTCTGTGAATTTGAACACCTGGCTGCACTGTACTACAAGCTGAGAATTGATGATGACAGCAGAGGAAAAGCAAAATCAAGGTAAGTAAACTTAGTTTAATGTTCAGAGTCAGACCAGTAACTTGTGCTTAGTTTTGTGACATCCAACATGACATCTAGTAAGAGCATTGATCCAAAACATGTTGTTTATGTACATATATATATAATGATACAGCAATATATTCTATTCCAATTTACAGAATTCCAATTACACTTACTCCCACTGGCAAGTTCCATTCATGACAATGGAATAATCAGAATTCCTAAACTTTAATATGCTCTTCAACTTTTGCAGGGCAAGAACATTTGTATACTAAGTTAAAATACATTCTAGTTAATTTCAAAAATGTAATTACTTTTAAACAGGAAATGGTTCTTAAGCAAAGAAAGCACAATGTGATCTACCTAGAAAACACCTACATATACAGCATTCCTTTTTTGGTGTTTTACTTATTCTGAGATCCAACATTAACAATGTATCTGTTCTGTGCTTGCATTTGGACCACATAAAATAAGAATAATGCTGTAGTCTCTTTGACATCTGGAAAATCCCAAGAATTTTAATAAGGCCAGGATTTCTTCATAGATATCCAAATACCTGACTGACCCTGTCCTAAGTATTTCTATATTACCCCATTGCTCTGGTTTTTGATTCTAAAGTGAGTGAGATTTATTTATTTCAATATTTAACAAAATTACATATCCAGTTAAATTTTTAAATCTCTGAGGAGGAGAGAGAGCAACTTAAATTCTTCTAATATTAGATATATATACTCTGTAAGAAACTGCATCTCAGCCAGTCTCTCAAGGAGTCTGTTGTAGGCTATGGAGAACAAGCATCTTTTTAGGGTCAATTCATCTGATCCTTTTTTTAAAGAAAAGTCTAATTCATGCTGAAAGTTTTCACATTGAACAAGTGTCAATTTCTCGTCATTGCCTACATAGAAAATCTGGACAGCAGGGTCATCTGCAGATAAATATTTTGTCCCAAGGTAACTGACTGGTTTCTAGCATATAAATAAGCAACTCAGAGGGAAAAAAATGATACATCTAAACTTCTTTTCAAAGACATTTAAAATTATTTTTCACAAGCGTTTCCTATGTTCTACTTCTCACAAGTTTTTCGTATGTTCTGTGGTAACTAATCTCAAAATATGATTTGATAATGCTTTAAACCAATCATCTTGTTCTTAAAGTTGTTACATCATTTTTCCAAAATGATAATACTAAGTTCTCAAAACCTAAGAAGAATTCTTAAATAATGGATATTTGAAGGCCCTAGAAAAATATTCAGAACAGAGAGTCTTCTACTTATGAAACATTATCTCATTGTCATCTGGAAACAAAGCAAAGACTCAAAAACAAAACATGATTAGTTGGTGTGAAAAGCCTTGAAATTTGGAATAGCAGAGCACCAAACTTGTGGTGTCTCTTAATATTTGGTTTTGCTGGAATTTTACTTAGGGATGAATCTAAATGAACAAACTCTGTGCTGCCTTATGTCGCAATCCTATCATTCTCCTTCAGCTCCTTATGAGCACATGGGGAGCACAGACTTCAGCTCCGAGAGCTTATAGTGGCTTTAAAGACGCCAATTCAGAATTTATCATCAGTTACGAACACAGGAACTTGGCTATCGTCACTAGCTCCCAGTGACTTGATCTGATTCCTTAAGATGGTTCTTATGGATGGTTCTATGGCCCACACCACAGAGAAAAGATTGTCTTAGTTATCAGCCAACCACACCTGGCATTTATCTTAATTTCCATAGTAGAAAAACATAGAAAAGAGTTCAAAATAGCAAAGGAAAAAAGTTGTACCTACATCTAAAACATACAAGGATGAGATTTCCTTTTTGGTTCCAATATAAACCACCAGCTCATTAGTCTATGTACTACTCTATACTCTACTAAAACCCATACAGGAACCATTTTTCTGAGGCAATAAAAGAGAAGACTGCTCTTATTCAACACTCTATGGAGACTTAGGGAACAACATTACACCATTGAAAATGTGAAAATATTCATGAAGGGAAAAATGCTGCTTTTTCTCTTGCTCAGCCTTGGTTCAATTTCTTACAGCCAAAGAATACCCAGAAATTAAAGCAACTGTCTCTTTGTGCATAAACAAGCAGTGATGTATTCAACTAGTGAGACCTGAATTCCAAACAATTTTGAAAAATTTAAAGTGGGCTGGAGTCCAACACCTTATCTGGAGCAGGTTAAAACCTGAATGAATTCTGAATAAGCATTTTTCAGTATTTCCGTCTATAAAAGCATTAATTGTTCTGCCTCAACTTGTATAATTTCCTGAAATAAGTACATGATTCCTTGCTCCCAGTGTCCACCACTTGTCTATAAAATGGAAGAAAAACTGTAAAATGCGCTTTTAAAAATTTAAGACCTTTTAGTCTTTTGATGTTACCTAAGAAATAAAAGCTTTTATTATGCTGTCTAATTTATTCATGTCACACTTTTTATATATTAATATTAACTGCTACAGAATGTTATAAGCCCCTGTAGCTAAGTAGAAAGCATCTGATCTAGATGAATTCCATTTTTTTATCAATGAATTTTAGTGAAAAAAACATGGGCTCCCTGGCTATAAAGTTAGATATTTCCTCATGTTCAGAGATTTATTTCAAACGAAAACACTGTCCTTTCCAAATTGATCATAAAAGTCTGAATTAATGCAAATGCATTCTCAAGCTACAGCTTTCCCACTGTAGCAGCTAGGGCTCACTAGACATATAACTTCAGAGAAGAAATTCACACATTTCCCTGGCACAGGGTCTTAAAAGTTCAAGAAATACAGCACCAAGACTCTCTTCTAGTCACCTTGAAATATATGCCTTTTTTGGTTTAAATTCACTAAAAATACCTTGTACTATCAGAGTATACTACTATTTTTAAAATAAGGATTTCAGCACATTCCTCCACTCGTTCTGCTGTAAAATAGCTTTGATTTTAAACCTCAGGAGATGGGATGTTGCAAGACAGAAGCCATGGAAAGTTCTCTCTGGATGAACCATCTGCTTCTGAAATTGCTCCCTTTAACAAGCACTGAGCCCTAGAAATCAGTTGGTACTCAAGGTTTGGTGCCTTAGCAGGGCACTGCAGGGTTGCACATCTCAGCACACACCAAATCTGGTCATGATTCCAGCCACAGACTTACTCCACTGGGAGATGGTCTCATTATGGGAATTCTTCATGTTAATGAACTCCAAATAATGGGCTGAAAGTGATATATAAATCTTTATTTTGGTAGCAAAACTCCTGAAAGAGTAATCTTCAGTTAACAGTAAAGTCATAGGTGAAATCATTGGAAGATCAGCACATTCACCTGGAAATATTGTTAAAAAGAATCTTATGATTGCAGACAGCTGCAGGAGAAAATAGCATTCTCTGCACTGCAAACAGGAAAATCTGTTCACTGAACTTCATGGAACATTTTTAACTGAAGTTACTAGCCAGACACTTTTCTTTTTCAAATATCAGCCAGATTGTTCACATAACGCAAAACTGGTCTGGTTTCATTGAACTGGGACAAAATAATAGCAACTTCCATGCATAACTTCTGAGGAGAAAAAAAAAATGCAAAAATGTCTATATTCTGAATTCTTACTGCTGATATCATATTTCAAGACTATCATATAAAGACTGCGTCTTGCTAATATTCATTTTACCATTCTTAAAAGCTGCCTCTTTTTTTGTCCATAACATTCAGTGATGAACAAATAGCTAAGTTTGAAGATGAATAAGTAAATAGTTGCCACTTGGACACAATAACCTGACATATACAGAAGATTAATGGGTTTTGCTGACAACAGAAGGGAATCTAGAAAACCTTAGGCCTTGACATCACAACTCCTAACTTGGAGAGGGATTCTTCACTCACATAAGTTGCCCTATCTACCTCAGCTCTTCTGTAATGATCTGCTGTGCCCTTGCAACTGGGCAGCCACCTATACAGAAAAAAAAACAAGACTTCAAGGCAAGTCACCCTCAGCATCTTGTTTACAGGAACTATTTTGTCCTAGTGTGAAATATTTCCACTCAGACTCACCAGCCTCTTTTCAAACACACTGGTACGCCTGCCTTCACTTTCTACCATCTCCCAAAATATCCGTCTGCCAGACAAGCTACCCTGCTAAAACAGCTCAGATCCTTCAGCAACGGTTAGGCTAATAGAAGCGTACAATTTTTCAGTGGGAAACAGCATCAATCCTGCCCTTCTCTGGTCTTGCAGCTGAATAAACCGCATCAGTGCAACACCCTAAGAGGCGATTTCACCTCTCCTCCAGCAAGCGACCATCGGGCGGCTTTTGCCAGGCAGCCCTGGAGAGTATTTCACTCTAGTTCTGGTTTTCCCCGCTGCCCTCCCGCCGCCCGGCCGATGCAGGCGGCGCCGCGGCCGGTGCGCGCAGCCCGCGGGGAGCCCCGCTCCGCTCCGCTCCGCGCCCGCACAGGGGCGCCCCGCGCGCCGCGCTCCTCGCGGCCGTCGCCCATCACCGCGGCGTTCCCCCCTCTTAGGGAGCCCCCTATTGTTCTGCGCTCCGCCGAGCTCTTCATCCCTGCCTCCTCCCAGGCTCATCCCTACCCCGGCTGCCGTCTGGCGCTGAGCGATCCCGGCACAGCCTCAGCCCGGCTCGCCCTGCGGCCGCGCTCCTTGCGCTCAGGAGCCCCGAGTGGGTTCGGCGGTAGCGGGCTGCCCGCTTCCAGCCCGCGCCCCACGCACGCCGGCATCGCCTTGTGTTTAGGGCCGCCGGTGAATCCTGCCTCTCCGCCCGCCGAACGGTCAGCTTTAATGCGCTTGGGTTCCCCTCAATGAAAACCTAAGACTCTTTTAATGAATCCCCGGTCCCACAGGTCAGAAGCTTGCAAACTCCAAAATGCCAGTGCCGGATTTGCATGCACTTTGGGTCAGCGGTCGATTTTTATTACTTGGGATTTTTTTTTTTCATTGTGCTGTGCATTCCCTTGCCGGCGTTCAGGATTCCCGCAACAAAACACACGCCCCGCGCTGGGGGCGCGCTGCTCCGCGCCGGCGGCCGCGAACCCCTCCCCGCGGGCCCTCGCCCTCCTACCCGGGCAAGGAAACCCCCGGGGGCTGCCGGGGTTTCCCCTTCCTCGCGCACCCGCCGGGACCCGCGGAGCTGCCCGAGAGCAGCCGGCAGCGGCCCCGGTACCGACCCCGGCGGCCGCTGCAGCTCGTCTGGCCCCGCAGCCCAGCGCGAAGTTGCTGCTGGCAAACAGGGCTCGCCCTGTGCCCCCCAAGCCCCTCGGCCACCTCTTTCCCCCGGCTAAAGAAACGTGAGGAGGACAGCGGAGAGCTCAGGTCAACCCCTGCCCCCTCCCTCCGCTCCGGGGAGGGCGAGGGGGGGCGGGAGGCCGGGGGGCAATAAGGGGACAGCACCCACTTAAGGAGACAAGGAGCAGACCGGGAGCACCGATACCCTCCCTTTCTTGTTGCTGCTATGACGGCACCGAGCCCGGAATCTCTTTCGTTGGAGCTGATTGGGGGAGGATATCGACAATAAAAATGATAAATAATTAAAGCAATGAGCAAAAGCCCCCGGCGCCGCAAAGCAGGCGGAGAGACTGCCCAGCCCCAAGACGGCAACTGAGGCAAAACTTGCATTATTTGTGCACTCAAGTCCCCTTAAAATAAGAGCCGGAGGAAACACACACGCAGACACACACATACAATTACCTTGATCGGGAATAGTTGCATATCCATACGTAGAGGTCACTGGAATTAATACCGGGAGCCGGTCGAGAATAGCATGAGGTAATTTCTGTACAACCCTCGTCTCAAATAGCTTCCCCCAGGAGCGTCAGCTCGATACGCAGGAGCTCAGCCTGGGACAGGTACCTAGGAGCGCGATTTCAATAGTGCTGCATAACACTCGCAGTCTAGCCAAGCCAAACCTTCCCCACCGTCTCCTTCCTTCTTCCTCCTCCCCCTCTTCAAAAAAAAAAAAAAAAAAAANTTTTGGGACTCGTGGCTCAGCCCCTGTGACGAGACTCGCCCGCCTCGCCGCTCAATCGCAAGGGCGGACACACGGCCGGGCTCCCGCCCCGCGCCCGCGCCCGCCCCGCGGAGCGACCCCGC
>VWPW01029472.1:68278-108492 GCA_013389825.1 Crypturellus undulatus
GGGCAGCGCGGGGCAGCGCGGGCGCGGCGGCTCCGCGGCCCGGCCGCGGCCCGGCTCTGCCTCGGTGCGAAGGTTCCACCTCGAGGGCGCTGCCTGCAACTGCACCGCCCCGATCCGCCCGGTTCGGTTCGGCTCCGGGGCCGAGCCGGGCCCGAGGAGCGCGAGAAGACGCCCGTGCAGGCAGCCCATGGCCAGGGGCTCATCAGGCTCATTTAAAGTGTTTTTTTTTGTTTGGCTTTTTTTTTTTCTTTTTTTTTTTTTTNCTATTTTATGCTTCTCTGAACTGCCCTCTGTGATAACCGGGAAAGGTTTGCATTGCTTTGGCCAGAGTTTTCTTACTTGTTTTTTTATAGCAATGCTGTAAGAAGGAAAATTCCTGGACGATTTAACATATGCAACCAGTGTTGACAGGGTCACCACTTTGGTTACATGGCGGTGTTTGGATTTAGGTATTAAAGGCCTGTCCCAGGCAAGCCAGAGGACTCTGACAATATCTGATGAGTCTTTCGATCCTCTAATAGTTTCTTCTTTTACTCTTGGAAAAAGACACAGGGAAGTGTGCCAGGTCTTGGGCAGAATGTAGTAACTTCAAAATCCTTCCTTGCTGGGAGAAGACTGAGGAGCTGTGGGTTTCAAAGGCTCTGTTCTAGAAGTCTGGAATACAGTCTTATGAGTTAAACCCTGATGTTACAGCATGAGCAGTGCTCCATCTGAAAGAAAGAGTTTTCCCTAACATGTATCAGGAAAATGAGCAATGCATAATCTGTTGTGTAATATGGACCAATTTCCAACTTCATTTAGACTCTGAAATTAGAGCAGTTTCAAATAAAGGGCAACAAAAACAAACATGGTTCTGTGGGCACAGCTGATGCTTCTACCACTGTGTATATCTTGCAGCTGGATAAGGAAAGGAAACCTCCGATGTTTTTCTAGCTTGGCCGTATTGCCCTTCTCTCTCTCAGCCACATCTTTTCTAGGGCACAAATTGGGGAATATAGTCACTATATCTTATTTGTGTCCACACGGAGGAGAACAAAGACTTTTAGGCCAGTCTATGATTAATCAGTGTGTGCTGTGTTTTGAGTAAATAAAAGCACAGCAGATATTTATTCCCGGAGAAAAGGGAAAAGGAAAAAAGGAAAAAAGNAATATATTTATTCCCGGAGAAAAGGAAAAAGGGAAAAGGAAAAAAGGAAAAAAGGAAGTAGAAGGAGAAGGGGAAGGGGAAGGGGAGGGGAAAGGAAGGAGAATGGAGAAAGCTTTACATGAAAATGGTCTTATTTCATGAAGATATATGGCACAAAAGAGAGGCAAAATATATCCATCATTCTTCAGAAGAATTCCTTCTGATTCAACCCCAACAGCAGCTAATGTCAGTTTGTACAGAAGACTTATGTCAGAGCTGGTGACATTGACTACTTGCACAACTAACTCAGGATAGAAGAAATCCATTTCTGCAGAGCAAGCTGTCTTAAAGGAGGTCTTAAATTCTCTTAACACGCTTATTTGAGTGAGAAGTCCTAATTCTCAGAGGAATCATCTGACAGGTCTGGATGCTGGGCATAGACTCAGGACCACACTAAAATGTCAGAACCCTAGAGACATAGTCTGAGAGATTTCAGTTCTAGCTATTCTAACACCAAGCAAAACCGAATATATCCTGCCTTCAGTTACCCTATGCCTCTATTTCTCCTTCTATGGAGGAGACATTCCTCCAAGCATCCAAGGAAGTGATTTCGGCTGATCAATTCATGCCGAAGGTGCTATTCCATAAACACATGCACATGGATAGACATCAGTGTAATCTGAAAGGGGATGATTTTTGTAACTTTTAGACAGTGCCAAGTAAGACACACTGTGAGCTTCTCTTGTGAGGATTTTTTTTATACCGTCATCCAAATGGTGAAATACAACTTCTGGGGTTAGTCAAATGCAGGGATTAAAAGTACTGAGACAATAAAACCACTTGAATAATCACTTTTAGGCAAAAGTCTGCTGATTAATAGCCACTAAGGAATACAGAGGCATGAAGTCAATGATTTCCATAAAAGTGACATTGAATGTTGGGTTCTGAATTACATTTTAGAATACATGTGAGGTGGAAATTTTCAAGAAATATAATTACTAAAAGAGAACTCACTTGACATTCTAAGGCTAATGCTTCTTTACAAAATGCATTACATGGAGAAAAAAATAAAAGAGGGAGAAATGGCACTTCATAGCAGTGACTATGACAAACAAGTGTTATCTGGAAGCCAAAGAAAGTGTGCAATCATCTGTAAAATAGAACATATCTTGGGAAGACCCAGTTGTGACTTATTTCAAGCAAACTTTCCAGCAGTGAACAAGATGTGTCAAAGCTTAGAATATAAAAAAAGAAAGGTAGGTATCATATAGGAAAGGTAGCATTGTGTTTCCAGGGAAAGTATTCTCAGAAACAGGGTATTTTTAGTAGCTAATTTACAAACATTAACTCCAATATTTTAGAAGATTTTTAACAGCTGTTGAGTGTCTCTCAGCTGGAAAGAGCAACAATGCACAACTTACCATTCTATAAACGTTCTTTTTTTTTGAATCTCTACATACTGTTCAGGAGCAGGAACAGTGAGCTGCTCTGCCAGGGAGGGTGAGGGCAAAGCAGGCAGGGCCATGTCCTCACCAAGTCCCCCAGTAGACAGAGGACAAGAGGTGACAGTAGGTCCCTGGCAGGTCAGGTGGCCATAACCAGGGCTGCCCCAGCCCAGTGATGCCAGACAGGTTTGCAGCAATGGGGCTGGTCCGAGATCAAGCAGAACATCAAGTGGGAGCATCAGGATCGGAATCAGAGATGCACATGGCCAGGCACAGCACGGCTGCAATAGCTCAGGAAAGCACAAAGGGTGAGTCTGGAGCTTAAAAAAGCTCTCTAGTGCTGCTGGGGAGCATCTGAGGAGGTTTCTTAGAGCTTTCTTGCAAGGCTCTTTCCTCAGACTTGGGCTGATCCAGAGTCACACAGTAGCATCTCAACAGCAGGCAGCCAAGTCCTAGGAGAAGTCAAGGCCTATGGCTCCTACACAGATCTGGTCTATGTCCATGAATGCCATAATCTCATACCCCGATGATGACGGCAGTGAAACATTCCTTCTTGAACACTGCTGTAAAACTTGATACATTTTCTTAACACACAGTTTAGGAGTATGTTTCTCAACACGACTGAAGTCTGGAGGAGACTGATTCAGAAGTTAAATGACGGTAGATTCATACTAAATATATATGAAGAAATAGGTTATTTTTAAATAAAGTGTTTCCAAAATCCAAGTGGGAGATGAATTGGTAAAATTCCCTTGCAAGTCAGAACACTGAAGTCAATAGAGGCAGATGTAAAGCAAAATGATATTTGCAAAAGAGGAAAGAGACTCAATCCTAATTAACTCAAAATTATAGTGCCCACAGAGGGGATTATGCACTGTTACACCTTTATAATGGGGACACTCTCCACTAGCATGTCCTTTAGGATAATGGCTGTGTAGTTTTATACATATAATTGATTTAGTATCTATCTGTGTTGGTAGCAAGTTCTGCAGCTTCTGAAAACTTAGTCTCTCACATTGTCCTTCACTGACAAAGCCATGTTTAAGAGTATCTTTCATTCTAAACTATTTTACTGAAAATGACTAAAAGCTATGTACAGTAATTATTTTTCAAGCCTTGGAAATGCAGATATCTTTGAGGTGAGGTACAACAAAGGTTTTTTAATCAGGAAGTAAAGCCTGTACCTTTCCAGTACCTTTTCAACATGCAAGTCATAACCTTTCCTCTTAAATGACAGTCAGTTGACACAGCTGCTTTAGGTGTAGAAATCGTCATACTGCACCCTTCAAAAAAGTTCTTTGCATGCAACAGGTCATTTACCAAGCGACAGGCGGAGCTGATCATGCTCCTCCTTCTTCCAGCCATTCTGTAGGCTACTGGCAAAATCCTCTGAAGTTAGCAGAGCTTGTAAACAGCTGATCATCAGGTCTGTTGTTTTCATTATTTTTGCAGACATCGATGTTTGCAGGCATCACTGTCAGAGGGAAGTTTGCTAAACCAGGTTATCACAATAACCTGCATTTTCCCTGGTTAAAACGCACTCAAGGTTCAGTATAAAACAAGACGATACTTTTAATACAGCCTAGCAGAGAGCAAAAACTAAACCATAACTCCATCATCTAGAGCTCAAAGTATCACACTGCACAGCCAAACATTTAGTTCTATGGATTATTGCTGAAGCAATAGAATTGCAACTCTGGGAATCATCACAATCATGAATGAAGATCCCTTTGATGCAATAAAATGTTTTGTTTAAATGTGATCAACTTTAAATGTAGTAAGAGAAAGCTCTAATGTAGTAAGAGAAAGCTCTGAGAATTACCTTTAAACCCTAGTACTCGTACAGTGTCCACACAGATCACGGATATAAGCGTAGCTTCACATTCAGCCCAAGGTTACTGTCTCAGCGGATACATAAACTCACAAGAATAATGTTAAGTAGATTATAGTGTCCCTTCATGTGCTCAGACAAGCTATCCATAACCTAAGAGTAAGCAGGTGAAAATGCTGTAATAGCTACTGCTGTTTTCTGAAATTATTCTTTAAGAATGAAGTAAATATATTGTTGAGGTCTCAGTCAGAAGATAGATTAAAATGGAGGTGAATTTTCTTAAGTGGCTAAAATACGTAGGTCTTCAAAATAGATTCTCAGACATTTAAAATGTAAATTCCTTTGTCGAAATTATTCCTCTAGGCTCCTCAGTAAATGGAAATAAATAAATAAATAAATGGAAGGAAATAGCTACTTTCCAGGGAGTGAGTCATCTGATATTACCATGGATGTCTAAATAGAATATGCAAATTATGCCCAAGAAGTGTCTTTTTTTTTTCCCATAGACTATAAAAAGAGTCTAGACAACTAGCTTAGATGTAAATGTCTGCGTTGTAGGTGATCAAAGTGAGGTGAGATATATCTACCACTGGAGCATAGGAAGATGGAGATAGTAAAGAGAGCAGTAAGGATGCCTACACAGGTCACACAGGAGCTATGAAAACACACTCCACCTATTTATGGCCAGCTAACCTGTTCATTAAGTCTGTTCTGATGACAGGAAATATTCCAGTGCTGAAGATTCCTTATTTCTTCTTCTCTCTCCTCACAGTGAGTTGCTGACAAATGTTCAAAAGGGTCATTAAAGGGAGATCTATTATGTGCCCAGTAGGTAAAAGTGAAAAGGCCTTAGAAAAAATATTTTGAATTTATTAAGAAACTTTACCTTTATAAAGAAATAATTCTGCAACTTTTTTTTTCATAAAATAATTCAATTGATAAGAAAGTAACCAATCACGATAGGAAATTAAGCAATCATCCTGAGAGTAAAGGAATGGACAACATTGTTTTCCCAGGTCTCTGCTTTACTTTCACATGTAAAAGATGCAGTCTAGAGTTGCAGCCTAAGAATTGCATATGATGACTTTTTACATCCATATGGTATTCTGTGGGGGAGTTTACACTAACATTTCAGCTTGGATCACGAGCACACTTTTGAAGCATATCTCCTAGTTTTCCCTCTTTATTGTATGCTTTGGCTACCATAGCAGAGCAGCGTTAGGGCACATGGACTAATTCCTCTCATGGGAAATTAACCTGGAGGTCACATTCCAGGAGTGCACCTGAAGGGCTGCAAATGCTAACAGACCAAATCACAGCTATTCTGAAGTGATCCTTCAACCATGCACAGTGCAGGCTTCAGATCATTGGCACCAACCGCTTGGCTCTATGGATCTGCTCTGTAGCTCACTGCTTGTTAATATAAACACAGCCCGTGGGATTGAGGTTATGATCTTGAAAACTGGCCCAGTACTCCCTTGGGGGCCAAAGCTGAAGGACTGACATTCTAAGATAAATATATCTCAAAACTAATTAAGGGCTAGCTTAATTCAAAGCATAATTTTGAAAAAAAAATAATGGTAACTAAATTTCACCAGCTGTAGTTAATGCATGTGATTCTGTCTTACATGCAAAAATGAAGACAATGAGGGTTTTTTAATACAGTAATACAGTATTTTTAGTACTGTAATACAGTGCATTACATGGTCTTAAAATGTGTATGTGACTATATTTTCCATAGATTCTATGCTACTGAAAAAAGAAAGAACTTTTAATCAGCATTACTGGGAGGAAGATTAAGTCTACAGTGATGTAATATTTATCTAGTGTTCTGCTCTAAGTCTCCAGCTCTGGAATTACCTTCATTTATCAATGGTAAAATGATCTTAATAAATCCCATCATTATTTAAATGCTGCTTAAAGCACCAAACAATCAATGCCACTACACTATTTTAATCAAGAAAGACCGTTTGCAACATATTCTTATGATACTGACATTTTCTTCTCTATAAAAAATCACCTGGGACATCTAAAAGCCACTTTGTCAGGTATTAACGTTAATGATTCCTGCTTTATTGCTTCATTGCTTAACTCTGGCCTAAAGACTGGTAATCACTAATGGTATAATTAAGAGAAGGTTTGCTACAGATACTTACTGAGCAGGAATATGTCTGTGGCAGAAATATTTACAGTTCTTAACTGCCATCTCATTGGTCATCTTAATGAGCAACGTTGTGACTGGCAGCAGGCATGGAGATGTTCGATATGAAATACATCTGCTATAGCACACTGTTAGATGATGAAATATTTCCTGGTGCATTTTAATTCAACTTGCATTTGGTAAGGAGAGAGACACTCCTGGGTGGACTTTTCATTAGCACAGTTCCAAAACCATCATAAAGAGAACATAAGCTCAAGGGCACAAAATGAAGTGGGGGAACTATAGGAAAATTCAGTTTGTCCCTGCCTTGGACCTTCAGTTGTCTATATGGGTTTAACAAGGGTTGTTTTGTTTTAATGAATAAATGAAATTTATTTATTTACTTTTACTAAAGTAAAAAAATTTTAATTTCCATATAGTTATAAACAGTATTCGAGGATGTAACCTTGATGTAAAATGTATGTGTTCCTTAATATTTCCATCTCTTAAATTGCCTTCATGCCTAAATTGCCTGCATGCTTCTCAGCAGTGTCAGCTGTCAATGTGCATGCTTCTGCGTCAAACAAAACAACCCAAAAAAAAAAGGAAAAAACGTGTGTACGCTGACTTACATGAGGATACACACATGTTGACTGGACAGGAGCAAATAAAATGGAACAAAAATATTTTTGATACATACAGAAGCCTTTTACTCAGTAAGGCTATTCATAGCTTTACTGAACTAAGAGTATTTATTAATATTTACTGAGTTAAAAGCTATTTATTAATAGGTAAGAGTATCCAGCCACCAGGTTTCAAGAAATAAAATATTTCTCGAGGAACATAGATAGTATCTTTAGATTTCCATCACTGGAGGCAATTGAGTTGAAATAGTCCATAGGCTAAAACTTATTTGGGTAAGTAGTAAGCAGACGTGAACAGAGAGAAAGGGTGATTAAATACATGATGTATCTGAATGAAATCAAATTAAGTAATTTGGTATCATGTACAACTTCCCTCCCTTATTTTCTTACATTTTTCTTAATGATAAATTCTCTTTTTTGATTGTTTGTTTGTTCTTTTCAACAAAAAAAATAAAATAAAAAAAAACCTTGAAAATGTAGGGTAGCAGCTATGCAAAGGATGAACAGGTGGGATTAGACCCCTACTGCAGGCTTGTAGCTAGGTTATTCATGTGCCAAGACAGAAATACACGCACAAGTCCCCTGACTCATTGCAACCAACAATTCAAACCAGTACTCCCTGACAACAAGAAACTATTATAATTGCAAGCAAATTCCAGGACAAGTTCCCTTGCACAAATCCAAATTTGCATTTTAGTTTGGATCAGGAGCACTATGTTGAAACAAGCCTTCATTTCATCCCTATTTACCACACTTCAGTTTGTACCACAGAGCTTTCTTGGAACAAACCCAGCTGTATCTTCCCTTGAGATGAAGCTGAGAGGCAGTGCTCAGATCTGCACTCCAGCTCCTGCTGGGCATTTAGACCTCAGAACCAGGCTAGCCAAGGGAAGCCACCGAGCAGCCCTTGGGGCCCATTGCGACACTTTATGGATCCCTTCCTCTTGTGCTTCACTGCTTGCTCTACATATCTTCTCCTCTTCTGTAAATTCTTCCTCTGCAGACTGATAAATATGCATTGGGCCAGGGACTGCATGCAAGAAGGAGTCCAGACATATGACACAGCAGGGGTACTTAGATCTTTTCAGGCTTCTCGGGGGGTTGTAGCAAAATTGCCTAAATTTCCTTCTGCTTGGGGTGCTACGCCTTCAACAAGCCAGCTGCAGAAATTCTCCACAAGCACTGAGAAATAGTCAAGATTTTCAGTTTCAGTCGTTAATACATATATTTCATCTGGATATTATATGTGTTGAGGTTTCCCAAATACCTGTATTTATTATTAAACAGAAAAAAATGTTTTATATCTTTTCATGAAATTTGAGTTTCAGTCCTGTGAGGAATCAGTTTTTTGCAGTCAGACCTTTACGAGTCCTATGGCTAGCTGCTAGATGCTGTCCATGGAAGTAATAGCTGCAAGTCTGTAGTCACATTCCATTCTGCCACACTCCCAAGCCCATAATTTTTCATAGTAATTTCATTATGTGTTTAAGATGGCATCCAGCCCAAATTTCTTGAACAGGGGAAAAAAATCACAGCAAATATCAAATACTGTTCTAAAAAGTTATTGATCATCAAAAAGCTATTATTAATCATACTATTTAATGTTATATCAAAGGATTTCTAAGACCAAGACAGGTATTTAAAACCATCCTGCATCTCCGTCAACCACAGGGGAGCTCCAGGGAAGCAGCACAGGTTGACACAGGCTTTAGATGTCTGTGCCTGCACCTGCCCAGACACAAGATGCCAACCTGCTGTCTGGGAGGAGGCTGGAACCAAGGTCTTTGCTGCTGTTCCAGGCACAGTTTTCCTGGTGACAGGGTCAGCAGGGGGTTGTCCCCTCCCGGCTCACTGCAGTCTCCTGCTCTACAGCCTTCCTTGGCACCAACAATTCATGTTCCCATCACAAGCCATAGAGCCTAGATGACTTCTCAGCTGCACACACCCACAGCAGCCAAAATATCTGCTTCTAGAAAAAACATCTGCTTCTAGAAATCTTCTAATGTTTGTGTGCACATGGAGAATCCCAGAAGGGAGTGAATTTGGGTGTAGGTTTCTCAATACGGATATATCCTATAAATGAAATAATTTAGAAACAGGATTTTAATTATTTATGTTTGTAATTGCAGACTTAGAGAGGATTGTTTGACTAGCACATCTCATCAGGATTCTGAAAAGCTTCTGTTTCCAAGCTGTAAAATTTAAAGTTGTGTCACACCAACCGTGAAAAGAATTTAATTAAATTATATCAAGATTTAAAAATACATACATTTATTAAAATAAAATGGAATTTAATTTTGTATTTGCCACTTAAGAATATACCTTTTACAATTTAATTTTAAATCTCCAGAAAACTAATTAGGTTAATTTAGATAATTTTTAAACCTTTTCCCAAGTGGAGTCAATTTTACTTTTGGGATTAAATGAACAGCTAATAGAGACACTCCAATCTTTTATTTGTATATTTGAAGTTTGCTTAAGGATTTTTCTTTACCACCCCTTCAAAATAACACTGCTCTGTGACTATGAGCACATATGACTTATTAGAAACTTAAAATAAGCCTTAGGTTATTACATTTGCATGGGTTAGCAGACTTTCTTTGAGAAATTACTTTGCTAAAAGAGCATGTTTTAATCTGCTGGTACTACCTGTTTGAGTAATAACTGTTGGTTTTACTAATACTTTAGAATTTAAGAACAGAGCAGTCCTCAGCAGCTGGAGTGGCAGTAGGAGGCCAGCAGCCGACCCTGTAGGCTCACAGGAAAAGCTAGACACCTCAGTTTAAGAAAATGAAATATGCCTATAATGATCAAATCTCATGTTATGGTATGCAAATCTTGCACCTTGCCTCCAGTCTATGGCACACCAAGAAGAAAAAAGATACTGCTAGTAGCAGTAAATATTGACAAATTATCTAGAGGTGAGAACACATGAGAACACGAGCTGAGAATACATGAGATTTCCTAAATGCTTTTTTTTATGGTAAGAAAATATCATGGTAAAGCAAAGCACAGACCTAGTTCTACAGGTGCATATTGTAAAGCTATTGGGAAATGAGAGCACAAGAAAGTGATATTACATATAGCTCCTACCTTTTTGGAGAAAGTTATTTCCCTTGTGCGGGTCAAACATATCATATATGATTTTACAGCTATATCGATAAAGAAATCAATCCATGGATGTTTCTGAGAAAAATAATTAGTTCTCGAGTAAAAGTCCAGTTGCTCAGATTCGCTAGCAGAATAAAAGGCTAGCACAGCGGTGGGATTGAGTGATTATCCCAATACGCTGCCCGCTCTGGACTCATGATGGAGGAGACTTTTGCCAATTGCTGTTTATTTTGACAACCCACCTGACAATGATATTCAGAATAAATATACTCTCAAACCAGATGATATACATCATTCCAGAGCAAATACTAAACGGAAAGATGAGGGTTAGAGTATAACATATCCATTTTTAATACTGTGAGACAAGTAGAGCCTTGCTTACTATTGCCTTCAATATATTCTGACAAAATGAGTACCATAACAATCTTACATTTCCTTCACAGATAAATGTCAGTGTTAGTGAAGTCAAATATGATATTATAAATGTTTTTTTTTTCTCAAAAATATTAATTTGTCCTGTTTTCAGACAAACAGGCTGATCCTGGGCACATTTACTATATGAGACTCGCACAGAAGTCAAATCCAATTATAAAACAAAAAGCAAGACATTAATTTTTAGTGACTGGGAAATGTAAACAGGAGGAAGGAGACGACATCAACACGACAGTTTGAAATCAGTAGGAACTTGGCCAGCCAACCAGCCTACGGCCTTTTTTATGTTGTCCTCAATGGAAATCCATTTACTAAAATAAAAATTTAGTCCCATGTGCTTCAGGAACACTGTATATTTGAAGATCTAAACATTTATATCCTAGGCATAGTGAAGGTAACAATTTATATGCGTGAAAATTCATGGAGTGGCATTCAATTTGTGTCTAATTGATCAAAATGTTTGTGGTGTATAACAATCGAGGCTATGACAGAATAAATATGATCCGAATCAGATACTCATCTCTGAAAATGTATTCATTTTACCTACAGACCTTCTTGTTTGGAATATTAATAAGTCATGAGCTCCAGGTCCTCAGCCCAGAGGAGATTAAGAAGTCCGTGTAAGTATGGTTCATAAAAAAAACATAAGAAAACTTGAAAGTCATTGTGCATTTTCGCCATGTGTTCACCTAGTGCAACAGCTGGTTGGCTTTTACATATTAACCCTTTTGCTCAGGTACAACTCAGTTAAGTCCAAGACACTCATCAGCTAGTTGATAACTTTTTAGTGGCGGTTTCGTGTAACCATCTTACCAATCATTCCTCAAATTTTAGACAATAGTGATAATACTGCAACCTACCACCACAAAGGTCACTTGCTACAGCAGGTCAAGCCAACGGCAGTTGAAATGAGGGGCTGCAAAGCATAAGAAAAATGTTAATATAATTCCAAGTAAATCCATCTCCCTTTCCAAACCACTTGTGCATCTACACCATGAGGGACAGGCCTCCGTCAGGTTCTCAAGCACACACATAGACTGCATAGTCATCCTCTCCTGCTCAGAGGGTAAACAAAGAGGGCCGCAGGCCACCACTCACGAGCCTGCCCAGACTGAAGAACTCCATCTGATGAAGCAGCTCTATGATTTGTAAATAATGTTTTCAGCTGAGGCGTTTGGCGTCTCCCAGCCAAAGATAGATGTTATCCTTCATTTTGCAGATAAGGAAACATAGCAACCTGAAAGAAAAGTATGTGAAGTGACGGGGAGAGTGGCAGACATGGGACGTGGGACAGCCCTGCAGCCCTTGTCTCCTGGCTGCGGGCCATACTCAGGGACCTGCACGCTGCTGCTTTTCTCGTGTTGCTTTACCCTTTTGTCTGGGCATCAATTGAGTGCTAACATTAGCATGAGAGGCAACTGCATGTGGTCTAGACAAGATCACTTTAGGAAGTTAAAGGTCACAGACTAATCCTTCTCTTCAAATTACAGTCAATCAAGTATAAAGTTTTCACAAACCTGTAAAAGTTTCACCTGAACCAGATTTCCCTACAGTGTACAACAGAGCGTAACACAAGCAGCTACCAAATGGCTTCTCAGCATCTAATAATTAGAGCTGTGTGAACAGTTCATAGAGCTTCAGCATTCCCTGTGAATCAAAAGAGCTTTGCCCTTGAGCTTCTTCGAGAAGCAAGGAAATCTGGGAGAAGATCAACATTGATTCTTAACAAGTATTGGTATAATTGGGGAAAAAGAATTGCTACAAAAAAGCTAACTTGATATTAAGAAGGTTAAAAAGATGACCTGAAGTGATAGACTTGCATTGATCTCACACAGAATGATGGAGGGCTGATAGGAATGCAATTTGTGCTGAAAAACAGAATGGTAGCATAATTAATGCCATTCAGTAAGGATTATGGAGAACAGACTTTGTCACGCAAATGCCATCACGGGAAGAGATCAAAAGTTTAGTTGATGAAGGTAATTATGTTGACATAATAGGTTTTGACAAGGTATTTTACATCATGCTGCAGGACTTTCTATTTAAAAATAAGTTCTGTAGAAAATAAATATAGCGTTATAGGAAAAATAGGATGAAAATTTTCACAAAATTCTCTAGTTCATCCTCCAGGGTAGTTTCTTAAGAAATAGATTTCAAATAGAAATTGGATTGATATGTTACCAAACAGGAGATTCCTTAAATGGTCTTGCACAGAGCTGCTCTTCTTGGCCCAGCAATGTAAAATTTCTTTATTATTCAACAGAACACAAAAGAATGATTGCTGCCAAATATAAATTCTAGTGGCATGCTAAATGACGGGAATGAGTCAGGTAAACACAGACACTGAGGTACTACAAATGCTGCTTCCATTTAAACAGAGAGCACAGGTCAAATATCCAGGTATGGAAAAGCAGTATCCTATAATTCAGTGACTCTGAGAAGGACTATAGTTTAAGGGAAATAGCAAAAGAAAAATAGGCTCACAGCATGACTGAGTCACTAGGAGGGCTACTGTGATGCTCAGATTTGTGAATAAAAATCTATCTGCTAGAAGTAGAGAGACCATATACCCTCACAATGAGAAGAACTATTTGAGATTTCTTTCCCTGAAATATTTTTCATCAGAAAATTTAACATAGTTATGACAAGGTAGAATTAAAAAAAAAAAAACTTATAAACTTATTTAGGGGAAAAATGGAAAATGTTCTTTCTTAAAAGAACGATGCTTCTGTATTTTAACTACATACGTTTCATTTTAAAATTTAATGTGACTTAAAATGTTAGGTAACATCACATCATCTCAATATTTCTCTCAGTTTAAATTGTAATTTAAATAGTGGAAGCTGAATTGAATGCTGATATTTAAAAATAAAGGAAGCCAAGACATCCTATAAACAACTGCAAGAATGATTTGAAGTCAGACTTCTACAAGATACAGTTTGAAAACAGCCTTGGAGAGCAAACAGTTCCTTAATTTACTAGTTCAACAGAAGTATAAGAAAATCCAACAGGAGAACTAGAAACCAAATGAATTTAAATCAGAAATTAAGTAACAGCTTTTAGGGCAGATAACTACCCACTGGAACAAATAACCTGAGATTACCATAAATCGTTCAAAATTTGCAGTCTTTACTATTCTAAAAGGTGTACCGTTCAGCAACAAACTTAGGCCTCAATGCTGAATTTCCAAGATGATATCCTACCCACTGTACCATGCAGAAGGTCAACATGATTCTTAGTTCCAAGGCTGTGAGTGCTGGGAAAAGAACAAGATCAGACCCTGTTCAGCTCAAGCAGCTGCCTTCCGCAACAAATCATTTTTGCAAGAAATAGCACCACCTACCAAAGGATCCGTTATGTTGCAAAGGGGCCAGAAAGGACAGGAGCAGTGAGAAGCAGGATACCTGGCCTGCAGTGTGAAAAAATAAAGATTTTTAGACCAGTCACAAAGGAGGAGATATCCCAAAACAAGTGCAGTCTGACGTTTACAGGCAGAGGACAACAGGAAAAGCTGTCTTAATTTGGAGGAAAGAAATGTCCGTATACAATAGGGCAAGCATAAGGTTTTGTGCTCTAGGTGACCCTGTTTGTGAGGGCGGTTGGACTAGATGATCTCCAGAGATCCCTTCCAGCCTCAACCATTCTACGATTCTGCAGATGTTTGCATCGGTACTGGATAAGCAAAGCATCTTCCTTACTTATTTAAAATAAGTACAGCTAATCTCTATCAACTTGTCTCTCTGCCCTTAGCAAGTTCTCAAACCACAGACTGTCTTTTGCTGAATGTCTGGAAAGCGTTCAGCAAATTGTGGGCCTTGGCATACGACTATTGTCATTGGAGACATTTAAGTAAAATTATACCCTGCCTCAACTATTAGGCTTCTTTTCCAAAATCCCAGATGAGTAGTGAAATTCAGAAACCTGGTTTTCATTCATCTTGTTTCATTAGAAGTTTCCTTCTAACAAAATACTAGAGTCACTGTGCATTTCCAGTTCTATATATCCTTTCCCTAAGCAAATATTGAAGTCAATCCTTCTTTCTCAAATGCTCAAAACAGATTCTGTTTCTCAAAATAGATTCTGTTTTATTTCCTAAATTGCTTTTTTTTTCTTCTGAAAAATAAGATGTCAGCTGAAACCTCTCAGAAGGAAGAATATTCTTTTGGGTGTTCCTTATCGTGCTCAGGGGATGCTTCAGTTAACAAATTGGGCAAGGCAACCCTGGAATGGAAAAAGGAGGTTACAAGAAGCAGCAAGCAGCCAGCCAAGCCTCAGAGAGGACACAAGACTTCCCTAGGATGGAGGAGATGGACAGAGTTTGCAGCAATTAAGCAGGTCACTACTGACTTGGTTAAAACAAGAGTTCATCTGCAAGGGCATCATTTCATTACTGATAGCATTGTTTTTTTTTTTTCTGTTTGCTTGTTTTTCTCCTCTCCTTTCTGTCTTTCTTAAGAACTTTAAGTTCTCTTGATTTCAAAACTCAATTTTCTTGTTTTTATTCAAGGAAAGTTTGGCTTGTTTCAGGTGAAAAAAAAAAATTAGTTTTTGCAGGAGAGCTTAATATCAAAAGAGGTCTATACAAATCCACCTAAAAAATTTGTTTGACTCAGGGTCCTATAACACACTGCAGGAACAGAAAAAGGATTGCCCTCAGTAGTGTCCCCACGGCATGAAAAGAAATGGAGTTTTCTCACAGTGGGAGGTTTCACTGCTGTCATAAGTGGAACAGGAAGTGTGAAAGAAGGAAAGGAGTGGAAAATAGAAGATATTTTGAACGAAAACAGGTCTCCTCACCCCCTCATTCACCAAATGTCCTCCTTAAGGGAGGACAGGTGTAGAAGGAACAAGTAAAAGAGAATGAAGAGGAAAAGCAAGGGACCATATTCAAGGGGAAGAGGGAAAAGAAGGATAAAGGAAGGTTGGGAATCATTATAAGGCTGGTAGCAAAAGAAAACAGGTAGAATAGCAAACTACATAAGATATTCCCCTCCCATCATCCAAATAACTCTTAACTGACCAAAATTGAGTAAAAGTTTCTTGTGATATTGACTCAGAAGGCAAATTGTGCTTAGATAAATGATTCCCTTAGAAAGTACATATTAGAGTCAAAGATTCCAGAACAAATGGCAGTGCTATAAGGAAAACATGAATATGGTTAGTAAGGCCCCAGTGTTTAACTGTACTGATAAAAAAAAGAAATTAAAAAAAATACACACCAATAGATCTGCTCTTTAAGAAAGCTGCTCTGTCTTCAAGTCTGCAGGTCCTGTTGCTAACTAAGTTTCAATTATAGGTTTCCTTTTCTTCAAGCACAGTCTTTCCTTCCCTTTCTTCCCCTATATAAGCCAATTAGTCCTTTACAAACTCCCCTAAACAATATGCAATAGCAAATTTTCTTGTACTCAGAGAGAAAAAAGGCTGAGATTATGTTAAATATTAGTGATCATGCTGGTTTTTTAATCAACTTATGCATCCTTCTAGATGGCATATTTATTTACTTTTCCACAAATTAAAGTGGATAGAATTAATTAATGCAGATAGATGAAGCAAGGAGAAAATTAAATGACAATCTGGTGGCCAGAAAATTCTCAGATTGGGAATGCAGGTTTGCATCTATCCCAAAGCATTGCAATGTTTGAGTAACCATCAAAAAGGAAGGATCTTTTATGTGGGGGTCTCCAAGAGTCTGTCCTGGCTCCAATACATTTCAGTATTTGCTTCATGCTTCAGCTGATGGAAGAGAGCATGCATATTAAATTTGCAGATGGCAAGAACCTAGGAGAAAATGAAAGTTTAGAAAAGAACAAAATGATCTTGACAAAAATGGAAATAAGGTTGGGGAAAGAAAATAGAAAGCATTCCAGCAGGGACAAATAAAAGGTACAAGAGAATCAAATCAACCACACTAATACAGAACAGGAAACAGCTGGCTACAATCGGTTTTGTAGAAAAGGATCTGAAACTGTTGAATTGGAGTTGAACTTAACATCACAACACTACAGGAAAGACAGATTCCTTTAGGTGCCAACAAGATTCTACATGCATCAAAGAGCCAGAAAGAGCATGCAAAACACATGAAATACTTATTCTATCCAGCACTACCAGGTTGGTAGCCTTATTCTGCCTTATTCTCAAAACAAGACCACCAAAAGAATCCTTCACCTGCAAAACCCACCCACGTGGGCCAACTGGGAGGAACGCAGAGGAGACCTGCAAGAATAATCAAAGGCCCAAGGAACATGCGCTGGAGGAAAGACTGAGCAATGGTATTTTGTATATAAGGAACATAAGACTAACATGACATAATAATGTCCCTCAAGCGTACAAAAGGCTGCTGCAAGGAGGGATTGAACAGCTAGTTCTCTGTGTCCAGCCATGAGAGGCAGGGAAAGGAACAGACTTGAATTTTAACACCAACAGAAGGGATTATTTTCCTTTGGCAGGAATAATGAAATGCGAGAATGGATTGCCTAAAGAGGAGATCAGACAAACCTTCTCCCAGAATCATAAAAGGAATGAGCCGACCCTGCCTTGGAGTACAGATAAACTCCAAATGTTCCTTTCAGCCCTATCACTCTCAGCTTGCCTATATAATAGAAAAGAAGAAGCGAAGGTCCTGCGGCCTTAAAAGCAATCTGTCCTCCATGACTTTCCACCGTCTTTGGCTGATTAGATAACTGTGTTGCTGTGCTCTCTTATTTGCCCTCCTAAGATTAGCACATAGGCTTTACTCAGTCCAGAGCTGCTACCTGTGCTCTCCAATTTCCTGTGCATACTCTAGGGCTACACTCTACAGAGGATAAAAAACCTTTATGGGTGATTAATAGCTAGCTTTCAAGGCTTAATTATTTGGCTTAGAAACTACATTTTATAGATCAGTCAGCTAACCTAGATCTTGGCCAGCTTCTCTTCTGTTCTTTCAAACAGAGTGACTGTTCAGCTCAATTTCTTTCATTCCTTCAATGGTTTCTTTCCATTATTAAACATCCATTTCGATGCCTATTCCCAGCTTACACCACTTTGCTCAACGGGCAGTCATTGCTTCAATCCCAACAGATAAGCAGAGACCATAACCACTGATCAAAAGAAAATATCCCTAATGATACAGAAGTAAATCAGGAATTAGTTCAGTTTTCTGGTTTTCTATATTCAGCTTTCCTGTTTACAGCTCTGCAGTGATCAGACTGCATTGCATCTAAAGAAGAACACAATGTTTTACTACACACTAGGTACTGTATACAATTTAAACCGGCAAAAGCTCTTTCCTTATGTTGCTAGAAGAAAGATGAATAATAATGTTAAAATTAGTTACAGCCAGTATGTGGTAGATGGACTATTGCCATATGGTGGTTATGTAAATTAAACAAAAGATAAATAAGGATCTTATAAGCAGCTTTTTTGCACTACAGAAACCTAGACTGCACGTGCATGACCTACTAGCTCCTACTTATGGGAAAAGATGACATTTTAAAAAAAGGCTTTCTTACACGGTCTTTCAACAATTATTTCAAGGAAAATACAAACATCTTAATTGCTTAACGTGCAAGGAATAACACATCCAGTTCAATGCTCTTGTGTAAAATCCAAAGTCTTTTTCTAATATTAACTTAAATGTCTTATTTATACCTGGTGAAACAATCTCCCAGTAATGCATGGCTGTTGTTGCCTATCTAAAATGGTATCTGACTATACTTTGTGGACAGGGTAGATGATAAAGCTTGGGGAAACAGGGCCTCTCTCTGGAAGCCTACAGGCCTACTCACCTGTCTTCCTTGATTCTATACAGAACTTAGAATGAGCATTAGAACATGACCTTATTCCCTATATACCTGTTACCAAAGCAAAAATCAAGTACTTATGATAGGTGGGCAAGATATTCCTCCCCAACAACCCTCCACCACTGCTAAGTAAACTTTAAATATATTCTAGAAGCAATATTTCAGGCCTCAAATGTAGCTATTATATAAGGAAGTATAGATGTGCTTACTATACAGAATTCAGAATATTTCAACTTTGTATTATTTCTGCCCTACGACAAATTCAGACACATATTAGTTGGCTCACTTCCATCAATCTTTATGTTGACAGATACGTGAAGTATCACAGAAACACAGAATGGTTGAGGTTGGAAGGGACCAATGTAGATTATCTAGTACAACCTCCAGCTAAAGCACTGACACCTTGCACATGATGCTCAGGGTTTTATCATGACATCTTTTGAATATCTTCGGAGAAGGACTCTGCAAAATCTCTCTGGGCAACCTGTGCCAGGCTGTTACCCACAAAGTCAAGAAGATTTTCATCATCTTTATGTAGAACTTCCTCTGTTTCAGTTTGTGACCATTCCCTCTTGTCCTACCACTTAGTACCACTGATAAGAGTCTGGCCTCATCCTGTTGATGTCCTCCCTGCAGGTACTTGTGCACATAGATACGATCCTCCCCAGTCCTCTCCTCCTGGCTCTCTCAGCCTTTCCTCATATGAGAGATGCTCCAGTCCCTTCATCATCTTAGCAGTTCTCCACTGGACTAGCTCCAAGAGCTCCATGTCTCTCTTGCCCAGAACTGGACACAGCTCTCCAGACGTGGCCTCACCAGGCCTAGGTAGAGGGGGAGGATCCCCTCATGGTCAACTTGAGGGCTTGTCCACCAGGACCCCTACATGCCTTCTCCACAGAACCGCTTTCCACCCACAAAAGTATAAAGTATGATTTCCCCTGTAGTGGAAATTGTGTGGGAAATAAAATAGACAGGGACAGAATCCCCCTCATTAAGAGAAATGCAGTGAAGCTGAAGGCATCTTTAGATGCACATTTACAGTACACAGAGGTCAGCAGCTTTGTCACAAACATAGTCTTCCATCGTTGCAGCAGATATTAGACCTACTAAAAAGTCTCTTGATGGAAAGACAGAATCACGAACCTTTCAAGCCTGTTGAACAGCTATTGCAACACCATGGACAGAGGCATTCCCGCCTGGGCCAGTAAGTGAGACCTCCTCCAAGAGCATATACTGCAGCACACTGCACTGACGCCTGCAAAAATATATATAATAATAATAATAATATAATAATAATAATATATATTATACATATATAAAATATTTATTTATTTATTAACAGATACTAAGTAGTCCGGTAAATCAATTGCAATGAAATTATGACACTGAACTTGGTAGACTGAGCATCCTGGTAATTTATTTCCCCTACAAATAAATATATTTTTATGTTCAACAAACACATCCCCTTCAATGACTATAACCAATCATTATTATCAGAAACAAAATGATAGCCCTAAAAGAAGAGGTTATCCCTTTAAAGAGATTAATTCTCATTTCTCTTGAGACAAAGTTGAGACAAATTTAATGAAATAGACCATCTTATTGATTAAAAATTGCAGGGTGCTACTTATCTAAAAGGAACCACTGAACTTCAGCTATTCAGAGATAGAACAGAAAGATCTGCAATTCCCAGGTGACAGCAAGGACTGAAAGGCAGGAACTTCATGCTGGTAGTATTCATTCCCCTAAAAACAATATATAGGCTGCAGTAGTTATAAAATAATAATTATGTTCTAATTCTGATGTCTTCCTATCTCTGTTAAGATCAGCTGGTTGTGAAGTATATCCTGCAACAACTATATTAGATGGATAGTGATGAGAGAGATGCCAGGATGGAACAACTCTCTAGCTGAAGCTCTTAAGCCTGAAACGTATCGTTCACTCTGCAGTGCTGAAGCTTCAGCTACCCGTCAATCTGCAAGCCTACAAGGAGCAAGAAATCTGACCTGGGTGAAAATATTGGCTCAGTAAGTAGTGATAAGCAGAAGATGCAGAGAGAAATAGCATTCTTGGAAATCTTATAGCTGGGATAATAGAAATAAGCCATCAAGCGCATGGGCACACTGAGTCTGTAGTCTGCGGTCAGAACATGCACAGCCCAGGGAATGAGCCAGTGTCATTTCTCTGAATTGGAGCAAACACAGTCATACTGGAATGGCCAGAGCACTCTCAAGCTGTGCCCTAAAGCATGCCACAGCCACAGGCAGTTTCAATGCCAAAAATGCACTTGGTACCAGTTAACTCCAGGCAGCTCTACTGGTTCCAGATAACACTCCTTTACTCATTGCCATAAAGCACCGCGGTCCCAAGGAAGCTGGCGGGTGGCGTTAGTGACTGAGGCATGGGGAGCAGAGGCTGCCCAGCAGCTGGGGGGATGTTCCATCGGGAGGAGGATCTGGGAGCTGAGGGTCACCACGACCTGCGGAGTCAGGCAGTCTCCTCACCAACAGCCAGTCCCACGGTCCCGGAGCAGCACTGTGTTTCAGTGCGCAACGTAGGGATTTAGCACCTTAAGTCAAGATTACCGAATGCTCAGAACTGCAGACATAATCATTGCAGAAGCACATTCTGCAGTTCATTTGCAGCAACCCCATCGTTTCACTTAAGTATTAAACTCAAGCTGCACACTGCATGGACCAAATAAATCTGACACAGAGTTGTAGAATTCATACAAGTAAATGGGCCCACAGACAACAGATTGGCATCCATGCAGTAATTCCAAAATCTTCTGAAGAGATGTGATTGACTGTGAGCACACAGAATGATTTGGCTCACTATGCATTTTAAGCATTCTATATAGAACATTTCTTCCCAAACAATCATAAACTGAGAGGCTCTAATGTGGCACAACTGACTTTAGCTGACAGTGTAGACATAGTCACTACACGGTACACTGACAGAAAATAGCCTATAATAGCTGGCAACATCTTTTTGTATCCCCTGAAGATTCTCCCCAAAATATGAGATTCACTAATTTATTTCCCAGTTTGAAAAAAAAAAATCTTATTTGGAAAATGTTAGTTATATTTATTTTTTTTCTTTATCTTTGGCAGAAGCTTTGCTAACTTAAAAGTTACGTAGTCATCTTTAACAAAGGAGGCAATATCTATCTGTGGACATGACCCGTGTTAACTCTTTCCAAATGACAAGCCTGCGAATAATGTTCCAGGCCTGAAAACAACATGTTTACAGGTGCTAAATGGGGTAACAACACAGAAATTTCTATTTGAGATATCTCCTCATCCATGCCCAAGATAAAGCTTCTGCATTTTGAAAGCTGCAGATAATTTCGCTGTCAGTATTTTGCTTTTTAAATGCAGAGATAAGTTAAATGAAGCCTGGAGGAGGTGACAGACATTGATAAAGTACAATTCCTCTGTCGATATTCAGTGAAGGATTAAATAACAGTACTGAGCTTAAATACTGTTGAACCGCACAGGTTCCTGATGTGCTGATTACAAAGCAGCATCCTAAGAGGCGACATCTAGCACTAACAGAGTATCGTCCCTAGACAGATTTAGGGGGGAGTGGAAATCACATAAATGTGACCGATACCTGTCTCAGCTTCCAAACTTAAAGTGTTTTTTTCCCTGTAGATATCATTTCAGGAATTTCAAATGTCAAAATCGAGACACTGTTTATGGAAACGACATAAATGACTTCACCACAGACTTGAACCAGAGCTGCCCTCTCCAGAGTAGGCATTCTTCCCTTCTGCCATATTGGTACGGTTTTTTCCCCCCCACAAGGATGTGCCTAGAGAAACGGGCTCTGTTAAAAGTACTTGCGGAGTTGCCATCTCCAACGTCTCGTCTCTCCTGATAGCAAACTGTGTGCTGCCATCTCGCGGGGAGCGAAGGAAGTTCCATCCTAGGAAAAGTCTGCCATTTAGCCCTCCAGAACACCAAGTCTCTCAGGCATCGGGTTAAAGTAAAACGAACACTGGAGATGTCTTTTAGGAAAATAAATAAATAAATGAGTTAGGATGCAAGCTGAAATGATGATTTTCATTCAAGCTGCTGAAAGTCAGACCAGGATTAGACTGCTCAGGCCTACAGCCTAGGTTGCCCTTTCCAACCTAAAAAGTGCACATAATGAGAGCCCCAGATTTCCCTGGATTACTCCTAACTCCGACGGCCTATCCAAATGCTGTTTCCTTCCTCTTGAGCGATTGCAAACCCGAACGCAGCTATCATGCCTGAAAAGCCGTAACCCCCATGGCCTCGGAGCTGCTCCATTGCTCAACACATCTGCCCTCAACACATCTCACATTTTGATTTCCTGCTGCTCTTCATTTCCAGGCTCCACTTGAACTGGAGCCCTTCTTTTCTTCCTGACCACAGGCAAAGCCCATTGCTCTTTATACCCAACAGTCTATCAGCCCCAAGTCCCACTACAAAGAGAAAGTGAAGACAAAACCAGAGTTGTAAGATCATTAACTTCCCTGTTCCTCTCATATGCATTTTGTTTAAAGCAGTTTTTAGTCAAACACTCATTCGTTGCCCCAAATCCATTTGTGAGATAAGCACAGTTGGGTTAAACTAAACACATAAGAATCTCTCACAGGACGCTCCTCATTTTGTGATACTTAATTTTTTCCTTTCAAAGATAAAAAGATGCAGATCTACAGTAGCAGGAACCAGTGTTTCTAAATGGTTTGAATTTAGGTATGTGCCAGCATTTACTGTTTCAAAATGACAACTTAATGACTATGGAGAGAACAATTAAAGTGCACTAAAACTCTTCTGGAGAAAAAGAGAGAGAGAAAAGAAAAAAAAAAAAAAAAAGAGCAATTCACTTCTGAATTAGATATACAGAGATAGTAAGAAAAACAAGGCTAAACAAGACCTCAGGATCTTAATCTCATTCTTACCTCCAACTAGAGTAGGTCAAAGAGAAAAGCTTGCTACTTCCAATAAATGGCATTCATCAGAGTGTTTAAACCACCTGAAATAATAATAATAAGCAGCTAAATAATAAGTCTGAGCCAAACAGTGGAATTTTAAAAACTGGACTGGAGACTGCACAGCTAAGTAAGAACACGACTGCCTCACTGCTTGCTGAAACAAGGGAAGCGAGAGCCAGCACTCTGCACAAAGGAAGGACTCGGTGGTAAGCGCTGAGCAGGCATTCTCGGAGTTTCAAAGGCATGCTCTACGCTTTTCATCACACATTTTTCCAAAATAAAATTTCTCCTAAAAAGGAAGCATCACTTGAAGTATAACCTGCACCTCACCTTGGACTGCCGCAACCAGCTAGGTGATTTCCACTAACATGAACAGAAAGACAGGACAAGGAAAACAAACTTACCACCACATCTTGCAAAGATGAGTATAAGCTGATAGCCATTTCCACAAGATATCTCACGGAAAGCAAAAATTTGCAAACAGATTATAGTAGCACAAAAGTGAAATTTTTAAGTCTAAATCACAGAATAATAACTATGTAGCTCACAATAGCAACAGCCAGATTAAGAACAAGTTACAAGATATTTACATGCTGTTAAGTTGCAAACCCTCAAGCTCATCAGAGATACTGGGCTATTGTAAGACACCTGCTGCTGTGGGCAAGCAGAGCCAAAGAAGGGGCTGCTCCTGCCCTGAGAATAAATGAGCACAGGCAGCACGGAGGGGTGTCCAGGCTGCCGGACAGAGGGGCAGAAAGGCAGGAGCCAGCAATAACGCTGGTGGACTCCTAAGAGGAGCAAAGGACTTGCAGCAAATTGAAGATCGAAGAGTCATGGTGAACAGCAGTGCTTGAGAAACCCTAGGATAAAAAGCAGGCAGTTCATACAGTCCAGAAAGCCACTGAAAATTAACAAGTACTAAACTGCAAACACAGATGACAGAAGGAACTTCATTTTTCAACCTTTTCTCTTATTTTTTTCTTCTTAAAATAAAAATCAAGCAGATTGCGTCCAGATATAAAGCATTGTTCTTCTACTTTAATATCTTGTGTTCTACTAAGATCTGTATTCTAGGGGCTCAGAGGCCACCTGTGTAGCTGTTTAGAAAAAGATGTTGGACATTTTGACTCTGGTCATCTCACAATCCCGTCATCTAAAAATGAGTGTATATACCTCAGCCTTGCTGCCTGAATTCTTCCCAAGCAGAGAAACATTTCCTCACCTTTCTCATTTTCATGTTGAAGTGTTAACTTATGCTATCTCGTCCCTACATGCGTGCAGAGCAAAAAGCTGGTCTTGTGCATATCCTTACCCACCCCATTCCCAAGCTGCAGGGACGCACAGAATAAATGATGGAATGATGCACTGGAGTCTATCACACTCAAGGGTTCCTTGAAGAGCAAGGGTCCATATTTACTCAATGAGATTTAACACAAAAAATGAAGCCACCTTGCAGTCTCTCCACTTCTGACCAGCAATTTTCCTTCCTCATTTGAGATACTGATCTGAGTGTACAACATTAAGACCACAAATACCTCACCAATCCTCATGTTATCCTCATTTATACCGATGGGAATAAATACTCTAAAAGCAACAGATTCTTGATCTTAATCCCTACTAATTGAAACACCACCCAATCTACAACCTGTTTGACAGTGTGCAGGGAAATCCCTCAATGTGTTTGGAAAGCTGCTTCTACTTTTATTTACCAGAGAGGTTACTGATCTTCAATTTGTCAATATCACGAATGGCAGAAAAATGCAGCTTTACACATCGCAATGTCAATTCAATGTCCAATGTCAAGGGAATGGTCCATGTTAGGCTCGTTGGATTTAGGCATACTGTGATGAAGGAAATGGATTATTACTTCCTGCGTGACCATGTTTTATGTCTAAGCTGCACCTGACCTGCTTTGCACTGAGATACTGTGAACCAGTGTCCACTGTTTTCCTTCTTTTTTTTGCAGAAAGTCATAGAATGGTTAAGGTTGGAACCTGGTCATGACCCAGGCATAATTATAAAACCAGGACATGCTGCAGAATAAAGCATTTAAGCAGGGGAGGAAAAACCATCATGAATACACATGTGCTCAACATTCTCAAACGCCTAAACATGCTTTTTAGTCTATATGTTGTATTAAGCCCATAGAACTCCTTCTGGTAACACCAATGACCGCAGCGAGAGCAGCAAAGCATTCTTTTGCCCTAAAAAGAGGGATGACTCCCAGGGTCAAAGGACATATCCAGCTTGGCCACCAGACCTGAATTGGCTATTACCTTGGAAAGGCTCAGTGCTAAAAAGACAGACCATAAAAACATGAATTGACTTAGACTGAAATAGCAGGAAAGCAACGCCCATCACCACTACAGAAAATCACCAGTATTTCCAGGGCTACCGTGCCAAAACATCTAGAGCAATGGATTACAAAGAACCTCAATCTTATCCAGAACTGTGAGGTGAAAAACACTCAAATCCACTTCTGTAGAACAGGTTTATAGCAAGATATAATATTGTATATCCCCTTCAGTCATCCAGACTTCGTAACAACCACATCAGCACTGCTCCAGGTAGCACGTAAAACGGAACTCATAGCTGAATCTCATTAAAAAAAAAAAAAAAAAAAAAAAAAAAAAGTATTTGTTCTACATATTGAACACAGATCAGAAGCCTAAGAGCTCTTCACTTCCCAATAAACCCTCTGAAGTCAATGATTTTTCTTCCTCATTTGAGATACTGTTCCAGGCACACAACATTAAGATTACCAATACCTTACCAAGCCCTGAAGGGATCAAGAAATCCAAACTATTGTAACGTCCCAAGCTACATTCCAATTTGGGTCCATGAGATTACACTTGAAGGCTGGAAGTGAAATACTGGGATGCAAGCTCTCCAAGTTCACTGTAAAAGGAAACTGAAAGTTATTCCATATAATTCACTTCCCCTCTACTCCATTTTTCAAGATCAGCAGAGAATCTTTAGACCTCACCGAGCACCCCTCTTGAAATAGTCTCTGTCACTAGTACAAACAGCGGCGGTTCTCTGTCAATACAATCACTACGATCCTTTACCTATGGCTGTACCAGCTAGCACAAAACAAGCAGAATTTTGCCTTTCGTCAAAATCTTCCTGACTTTTCTGTCAGCCCGTCCCTTTCTTTAGGAATCTTCACTCCCCAAACCTACTTTACTCTTTTGGTCTATTAAAGCAGAATGTGACTAAACTGTGCACCTATAATCATATTCAAATCCTGGAATCTAACATTTCAGATTAATTAAAAAGGTGAGGAAAACATAAAAGCTGAAAACATTTCAAAATAAAACAAATAAAAAGACAGGAAAAGTGGCACTTTTGGTTAAGAGATGATTAACTAATGAAAAGCTGCTTTTAACTGAATTTGCAGATAGAAGCCTGGACTTACATAGACTGGACACTTCAGCAAGCCTGGTGGTCCCAAATATCAGTACGTTTTGCTTGTTCTTTATGCAAGATTTCACATCAATTTGAAATTAAAGCTACCTCTCAAAGTCTTTGCATTATGAACTTTCAAAAAATATTCTTTTCATTACAAGACAGAATTACATACAGCCTGCTTAGAACATGCTCATTTTTTCCATCAGGTATGTCACATCCATTCTGAGTTAAAAATTCTCTTCACCAAACTTTAATTTTGAAGACCTTGTCTTCCTCCAAGCAAAAGCAGCTAAACCAATACGCTTTTGTCATTCATCAGACCTATGAAAAACTGCATCTTAATCAAAATGCCATATTCCCAAGCAGAAATATCTTACCCAAGTACATTCAAGTGAAGCAAAAAAAGCCTTTGCAACTCTGCTCACCTATACAGATGCAATACTGGAGATCCTTTAGCACAAAATTTACGCTTGACATAGGACTAACTTCACTTTCAAATGTTTCGTACCACGTGCTTACCCAGCATAGACAGCAGAAACCACAAGAATTACTGGAGACATCAGCAGTAACTCTACCACTAATCCTGTATTTTAATATCCTAATCTTAATCCAATGGCATTCAGGAACATAAGGTAAGTTGCATTTACATAAGCAAACTGATTTACAGAAGAATAAACAATTATAATGGCAGCTCTTTTCATACATTTCAGCTATATTCAGTAGTAACTGCAGAAGGCCACCATCATAACTTGCAATGCAAAAATAAGTAATTCAATTTTCTCAAAAACACCTATTTCAACCCTAATGCTCAATTTTTGTTTTTAAAAAGACCTTAAAATGAAGCTTTGTTTAGTTTAGAAAAATATAGCTTTACAAGTCACAAAGGGTCAGTATCAACATGGATTTCTTAAAAATACAGCAAGGATCAACCATCAGTATGGAGAAGTGTTCACTCCGTAAGTGCCAAACTTTTCACAAGAAAACATTTATTACAACAGAATATTACAAGCAACTAGTTTCAATGATAAAAGAATAAAATTTTACAGAACTGCAAATGTGGTTGCAGATTATGAACCGACAGACATTCCAAGTTTATAAACACATTTTTTTAAGCACACTTAACAGTAGTTTCCAGTCTGCTTTATTTTCCACCAAATATGGTACATTTATCCAAACAAAAGCATGTACATTCAGTATAAAACATTTTGAACAACAGTTACAGTCCAGTTTCCATTCACAGTATTTTTAGTGCAATGCACTAACAGGGCCAAGTATCTCTCTAACCATAAAAGTATTTTTACTCCTGATCTTGTGATCAACATTTTAGATATATTTTATACAAAAGTATATATGAACATGAGGCACCTCCCTAAGTAAGGGAGTGAACCTATATAAAAAACATGTTATTTCTTTTGATGTACAGTACCTTTCAAACTGTAGCAATTTGACACAAATCACTAAACAAAATATTTTCTAAAAAGTAAAAAATAAAAACACCCCCCAAACCATTGATGCATGAAGCCTGCCAAGAATTTCATAATGGTAGGCATACATGCAACTGTTTACTAAAATCCTGATTAAAATGTTAAAAAAAAAAAAGAGATCTAAAACATTTTCCAAGTTATACAAAGTCAAGTGCTACCTACAAGTGGTCATTTATGATCTTGAGAGAAAAAAATATTTTGTGTTTCTCCCAAACTAGCCATCCCTTTTTATTAATATTTAATGAAATAAACTAACATTTTAAGTGGTTGTGCACAGATTGTCTGTCTATAATACATCAGTAAATATTCACTACCTTCATATTAACATTAGTGTGTTGATTTTTCAAAAAATAAACTGAAAAAATAAACTGCAACTATCATTAAAGTGCTTGTGTATAATTTTTTTTTAAAAAAATAAAGAATAGAGGAATGTGAGTACTCTTGTAAACTTCATGAATGTTTACAACATTGTCCTATGAACCACATATGGAAAAAGAAATGGAAATCTTTGAATCAACTTCAGTACAGTGAAATTCAGAATGCCTCAAAACTGGGAAATTAGTCAGTAGGAACAAACAGATGTTATGGCAAATACTAATAATTAGTACAATTCAGCCAATATACACTACATTGTTTGCTCTTATACATTCATTTGCAATATATTTAAAACAGTACATAACACAACATTTGCCAAAGTAGGATATAACAAAAAAAAGTTACAGCTGCTCATCATTAAGCAGTATTACGGAGAGTCAGTATGAACGACGAGCTCTCTGAAGATGACTTCCTAAATAAGAAATAAAAGCCTTCTTCCAAAGCTGCTTTGTTTTTTGTTTTGTTTTTTTTTTTCCTTTTTTTTTTTTTCTCTCTCTTTTTTAAGTTCAGCAAGTTCATTCTGCACTGGGTCAAACCTCAGGCGTACAGAGATACATATAGTTAACTGCTAAACTAGAAGCGCAGGTGAATTCAATTTAGTTACTTCAGAGTGTTTGGTGGTGAGGCATTGTCCTACAACAAGTAGTCAGAATAGGTATTAATTTAGGAAGAAAATAACAGTTTATGAAAATATCTCCTCCTTCTAGTACCATTATCAAGACATTAGTGGTTCCAACACCAAATTAAAGTCTTTCACTCAAATGAACTCCAAACTTTCCGAACATCCCTTGAACCTATCTGAGGAGAAATGGGAATAAATTAATACTCTGAGTTTACCAAGCTAATTCTGTTTTAAGTTATACAACATAAATAACTTACATGTGAGGTTAATCTTTGATTTCATGATCAAAATACAAAGTTCACTTTTCCTCTTAAGTTCAGTATAATTTGGGATCCAGTTCACGTCATTTTGAAAAGTTCCACTCCCTCTAGTCAAGACTTGCTGGCAAATCTCCGAGTATCAGATTACATCTTAACACAACTAGGTGGTAATTCACTACAAGAGCTGAACCCAAACCAAACTATCTTCTGGAAGACTACACTTCAGAGCAGAAATATAGAACAAGGCACATATGCTTGGTTTTCTTTTCATCAAATATGTTATAAGGATATTTCTGAATAAGAATCTTAATTATTCTCATCAATATCACTAATTTCTCCATTTTATTTTTAAAATTTTAAATTTTTATATTATCCCCATATCTTCAGGAAGCAACTGGTCATTTTGAAATACAAAACGATTATTTATTTTCTTTTTTAAAAAGGTTCTTGTAAAAAAAAAAATATCTTTAACATGAGAGTATAAAAAATAGAGACACTATAAATACAACTCATCCATCTGTAAAAAATTCCCAGATTACCATATCAGTAGAAGAATAGAAAGCTCTGGGACAGAATTTTACACGTATTTAGCTTTAAGGCAAAACTTATTGAAGTGACTCAATTACTTAAGACATATGATCAGAACTTCTGTTTACATATATAAACACTAAAAGAATCAAACCCTAAATTTAATGACTTTAAAGTGGTCATAGGCACCTAACTCAAACTGATTTAATCCATTCTATGGCCTTTTGTTCACAGGACAAAGGCACACACTAGGATAAAAATAAAAAAAGTAACACCTCTAGAACTTCTGCAGCTGGGTTGCAGAGATGTTCATTAACAGTGCTCAGACCAGATAAAAGCACTCTTAATTTTACTGTTTTAGGAACATATTGTATTAGTTTGATTACAATACCTTAAATCAATTTTAAAAGAGTTTACTTGGAACAGCTTATCTATATTTTATCTCGGCTTCCTACAAAGACAAATTTAGAAAACAAATCTTTTCCAAATCACTAAACAAAACAAAAAGAAACCTAACATCTACCTTAGCACATAAGTTGCTAAACCATGAAATCTATGAATGCAGAGTGTGCTTTTAGCAATAAATCAACAACAGCACATGAAAGGTGGTATTTCTGTTTTCCTTAAGAAAAAAAAAAATTAAAAAAAGGACAAAACACTATTTTTTCCTCACCAGACAACAGCTTTAGATCTTGTACTTCTGCCTTTGGTTTTATTTTCTTCAGGTGAGTGAGATACATTTGCCTTGTGGGTTTTCTTATGATGTTCTAGAAAAGTCTTTCTGGCAAACGCTTTCCCACATTTATTGCATCGGTGAAGAGAAAAGTTTTTTGTTACTTTTACTTCAATGCCAACATCAGCTCCTTCGTACTTTTTATTGGGTGAATTAGAGGTGACATCCTGTTTTGAACCAATCTGTTTTGTTTCATCCCTCTGAGGGCCTCTTTTTGTCACCTTATTTAGAACAAGATCAATTGGCTTTTTTATTGCTCTAATTTCTAAGCTTGCAGTTATTTTCCCAAGGTAGCGTGGTGACTTTTTATGGACTACAGTTATATGCCTTATCACATCACGCTTGCGACGCGTTTCGTAGGAGCAGAGCGGACACCTGTAGTATTTAACATAAATGTTATTTCCGTCTGTGTGCAGTTCAATGTGTTTTGTCAAGTTCTGCTTAGAAGTAAATTGGCGTTTACAGAGTTTACAGTAAAGCTGCTTGAAGTCAAAGCCAGCTGAAAGTTTTGGCTTCCTGGTTTTTTGCTGGCCACCTGCAGCAGATGCATTGGTTGATTTAGAGGTTGATTTAGCGATTGATTTAGTGGTTGATTTAGAGCTCGATTTAGGGTTTTCAGGGTCCTGTTTAACTTTATTTTTCTGTGCTGCTGGAGTGCTCTTTTTCTCATTTGAATGATTTGTTCCCTTTAATTCATTCTGTGCAGAAAGGGCAATGGAAGGGGGTGAAGGTTCTACACAGTCTGCTGGTTCAACTTTTACTTTTATTTCTGTGCCATTGGCAGTATTGTTGGGTCCTTTCTCTCTTTTCGAGTTCTTTCCAGAAAGAGTTATCTTGTGAACAATCTGCATGTGCCTTTTAAGCATTATTTGTGAACTATATTTTCTCTTGCACAGAAGGCATTTGCATGCAGTTAAATTGTATTCAGCCTTTGAAGACGACTTTTGTTTGCGGGTCTTAAAAGATTTTTTAGCAGAAACTGTATCCAAGAACAAAGGTTGCCCCGGCTTTGTAGCTATATCAGGAGTAATGGAATCCCTTCTTAATCCTCTATGAACTTCATCAAAATGCCTCCTTACATTGGCTTTTGTAGCAAATGATTTATAACATACTGGGCAACTTCTACCTAACGTTACAAGAACATTCTTATTTCTTCCTCTCACTGAGCACTGATTTTGTTTCTTTTTTGTTTCAATGTACTTCTTTAGCTCTTCCATCTTTTTTTTGTGTACTTTTCTAATGTGCCGGCGTACACTGCGTCTGGAATGAAATTCTTTCCTACAAAGGCAACAAATCAACTGGTGGCCAAAATCAGAATTATCTGAAGAGTCCAACTCAGGATTTGCTGCTGGAGGCTGTTCTTCAGAAGTAGGTAGCACCTTGCTTGCGACAGGATCGGCAGGAGGTAATTCTGATGTTTCCCCAACTGGAGATGGAGATGGAGCTGAAACAGTCTTGGGCTGCTCAGTGCTGGGTTCTTGTACTTGTACTGGAGCCTGATCAGTACTACTAATTTCTGTGCTCTCATCTGGGTTATCAGTCACTGATACATACTGAAATACAGCATTTTGATTAGTTTCTATAGGTTCCAATTTAATTATATATTCTTGCTTGTCTACTCTTGGATAGATTGCTTCCAGGAGATCATTTATGGCTTGGCTTTGTTTATCATTTATATCTGGCAGGTCTGTACCAAAAATAAATAAATAAATAATTAGATGAATCGATTGTTTCAATCAATTTTAGATTGAATTGATAGTTTCAAACACTATTTCAATTTTACGCATTTCGAAGTGTCTTTTCACTGTTAATTAAACAACCATATTTGCAGAAGTCATTGACTTTTAATATTTATCTAGTTACAGGTGGAAGAAATATTGCTTAATGTAACAGCTGAACTACTCATTCAAATTGGATTTGTTTCAACTAGTGAAATAACTTTCATCACATCATATGAAGACATGAATATAAGTGTCCTTTTTAATAACAGCCAACTGAAGAAATAACATCCTTGTAGCATTCTCATATCAAAGCCACCTAAAGCAAAACTTTGCCTCAAATTGAACTGTTTTCTAAAAGTCTATACCAACTATATGGAATATTTTATACATATGTATGTGTGTATATATATATATATATATATATATACACAGAGAGAGAGAGAGAGAGAGAGTGACAGACAGACAGAGACAGAGAATAGATTTATCCATAGTTTTTAAAAAAAAGTGCTTTCTCCCTTTGTATATCACCTTCTCAGACCATGCAATGACTATATGAGATAGAAGGCATCTCAATAAAGACCCTAGAGAACAATAATTTTCCAGCATGGAGATTAGAGAACTTTTATTCCTATCTATTATTCACCATCTTTCAACTTTTCTTCTAATGAACAAACTAAAACAAACAAAGAAAACTTGCATACTTGCATGCTATTCCCAAATTTTCACACTCAAAATTAATTAAAAACAGTCTTCATACATTTTTTTTTGAGAACACCCAGTGTTATTCTCTTCCTTTACACTCTTCCTAGTCAAAAATGAAACACAAAAGCTGTCTAAGCAAATAAATGATAGCCAGAATACCAAGAACTGACTGGAGATCTTTATTTAGAGTGAGTTTATTTTGCTTAGAAACGTGTACATCCATTTCTAGTCTTGTTTTAAGACCACAGCTCATCCCTTTAATCTGAGAAGCTCTATGACTATGCAACTAGCCAAGCACATTAAACCTAAGGGAGGAGCCACTAGCAGTCTTTTCACTTTCATCTCCTTCTTTACAACACTTGCTAACAAACAGCTGAAAAAAAAATCATTTAAATAAATCTCCGTAGTTTCTTAACTTTTAAAATACTGAAGTAAGAAGGCATTATTCAAGAAAAAGTCCTCACCAAATCTATAAATATCTAGTCAGGAAGGGATCAAGATAATCGGAAAGTTTCATTAAAGATTTTCAAATGTTGACACATTTCCAAATTAATCAGCGTTTTCACAGATAAAGATTAACAAAAGGTCATCACTAAAAATTAGCAGATTTAATATATATAATTTTCCTATTAAAATATATTTATCTAATAATTTCCCCCTAATCTAAATTCCTTGCTAATAACAGAAACATCTGATTTCTACACAGGAGGAAGTGGACTAGACATGATCACATACATGGCCCAAGAATATCTTAAAGCAGGGTCAGATGAGGTGAGAAGGTGGGAAAAGAGACAGGATTATTGAAGCTCCAGCCTTTGCAGAAAAGGGGTCACCTTTCAGTCTGCTTCATAATGAGTTAAGTCTGAAGGACTGTATCCAGAATATGGAACCTTTCCCCAAGTACAGGACAGTGATACAGATTCACCCTAGTGATTTTGTAGGATCCAGCTGGAGTCCTGCAAAACTATGCTTAAACCTTGTTAGAGCCAAGCTTTCCTGCGAGAAAAGGCTCTTTCCAAGCTCTCTGGCATACTTTCAGGATCTTTCATAACAGAGAGGGAAAACAAAACAAAGGAAAAGTGGCAGAAGGGATAAAAAGTGCTGCCAGTGATATTCTTCATTAAAAGGCTGAATCTAAAGACCAGCTACCAAATTATGACAGTGAGAGGTCCTGTTGTTGCTTCCATTTTGAAGTCCATACTGCACCTTCTTTGTAGGCATAAATGTGATCTACATATCTTACTATCAACATTTAATTCTGCACCATGATTTTTTGATTTTGTTTCTGGTCTGTTTTCATAAGTGGTACAGAAAACTAAGTTTCTCATTTTTTTATAGATATATTAAGTATTCCATTGAGCAAAACTTACTGTCATCCATCTGAAGGCTTGGAGGACAATAGAATTTTTTATGAGTAATTAAATTTGGTAATCCTCTGAAGAGGCTTCGGCACAGTTTACATTCAAAAATGGTGTCCACATCTTTTAGCAAGATATGTTTGAGTTGTTTAGTCCCTGTAATTTAAAAAAAAAAAAAAGTTATACTTTTTCTATTCATCTGCTAAATCGCATCATCCCATAAAAGTAGAAATGCTTTAAACGATGACATCAACACAATATTTTATCTTGTATTAGTTCTCCTTCATTGTACTGTAAGTTTACTAGACATAGTCTGAGTTGAGTCATAGGAAAACGAGCCCAGGTTTAAAAAAAGCAAAACAAAAAACAAGAATTATAAACAGTAAACAGGAAATGTATGAAGATTTATAATCACAACCAACTGCTAACATTAGTATGGCTGTTCAAACTAAAGTAACAGGTTGCAGAAATACAACCGCCTAATAAGAAAGCATTTAAATAATTCTGCAGCATTTTTCCTTAAAACTCCTCCATCAGGACTAAAAAGCAAGATACAAACAGCTGTTTTGTGTTGAAGTAGCACCAGGTAAAACAAAAAGCTACAGAGAATACAATATATGTACAGAGAATAAGTAATGGGTCAAGGCTAATGATATTACATCCAGGTAACTGACCCAAGATCATGGTGACTGTGCTCATTAAAAATGCCTACAGTTACCAGCAATGGATCACTACTCCAAACTGGATAGAAACACTAGATGACCACAGTCAGTGAATTTCTTTACCTTGTTTTTATTTTACTTAAGGGAATAAGTTAAATTAGTCAAACCACACGAAACATAAAGGAATTGGACCAAGAATAATATCACAATCAGAAAACTGTGAATTAGAAAAACATCATCAAGACATTCTTCACATTAAAACAAAGTAAAGGAGTTCAAGCTTTATGAGAAGAGTTTGTATGATGCCAGAAGATTTCCTTTTAAAGTTCAAACTCCAAGTTACATTACAGAATTATTTCAGGGATGAGACCTTTTCAAGTACTAATAGATTTCAGAATACCTAGTAGTTCTGCAATATAAGTGGCCCTTAGGACAGCGAGCTTTTATTTCCCAGTGTAATAATAGCTCTAAACAATTTTTTAGAGGTGAGTTTTGGCAAAGCATGGTGCCTTTCCCTACTTCTATAGCTACTTAAAACTAGGGAGCAAACGTGACTCTCAGGCTTTCTTCCAGTTCATGACTCTCAGGCTTTCTTCCAGTCTCTCCCTCTGACTTTCCCTCAGGGAAGTCCATGACTTCCCTGTGTCAAAGCCTTAGACTCCTGCCTCTTTCTCCCACCACTCTTTCCTCAAATGTTACCAACCTCACTTTCACCCGACCTGCATTTTACAGGCAACCCAGATTATCAAGTTGTTTACCCAGATCTTACCAATCTGCATTTGAATTAAATAAAGTCACAAGAGAAAACTCAGCTAAACAAAACTGATGATGTTCTATGTAGAAAAAATCCCAGTAAATCACCAAACTGCAATTCAAATAAAAAGTCTTCAAATTTGCTAAAAGCACAAAAGCTAAAACAAAATTTGACCAGTGCTGCTGCTACACATCATAATTACAAACCCATCTCCCAAATAAAGAAAAGCAACTGTATATTTCACAAATTACATGTCCCACTCCAGGGACATACAATCCATTAATGCCTCATTCTCTTTGCTGTGGCTGACAGCGCTCGACAGTTAAGTCTTTTTTCACTTCAGGACTTGAATGTTTTTGTCTAAGTATCTTCTTATCCTTCACCAATAGTGAGTTCTGTCAACCAGCAGTTAGTTTTAGGCAGGATATACTGCCTCCATCTTACTGGAAACATCTCTGTTTTGTAGCTATGTCTACTAGCAGCAAGCGATACTTTGTCAAATCCTGTTAATATCTGTAAATGATGAAGCTAAAATAAGATAGTCACAGGAAACAGCTAAGGAACATCAGCTAATACACATACTTCTATGGAAGAATTACTGGAGTTGGTTTTTGGCAAGAAATTTCATATTTTAAAAAAATTCAATCTGTTTATATATTAGTATTGTATTCTACAGCAAAATTACAGTACTCATATATTATAGAATATTACTATACCACAGCATATTTTAGTACTTATACTAGTAAGTATTAGTACTTTCTAAAAATGTTAAATTCAAAACACAAAGAACATTCTGGTTTTAATCTCCCTTTAAAGGATTACAAAAAGAATCAAAATAGTTTGTCTGTATAATGAAACAGTGCTTGTTCAGAAGTAGCTAGTAAAATCTCAATCCAAGTCCTTTCACTTTCTGCCGAACTTCCATGGTGTAGATCAGGTGAATGAAGAGTTTTAGCAGAGTAAGCTATCAACTTATCACCTGACAGCAAGAAAAATCTGGAATTTGGAGACAGGTTACACACTACCACCAATAGAGTTTTCATTAACCTGCTTCAAGCGAAAGAATTCTACCGCACATTTGATTCTCCTTGGGCAAATTCATCCAAACACTCTCACTTCTTATACAAGGGAGTACTAATGACGGATCTCACATTGTTTTCCTTCTTGTATTAAGCCAATCAAATGCAAGTGGAGAACAAATGGAATATTGTGCCACCCAACGAAACTCAACCCAGCTACACATACAAATGGTTTATACGTAAAACATGTACTTCTTATGTACAGTAGTTCTATGTGGAAAAAAATATATATGTGAATATAAACTCACTTGACCTACCACTTTACCTTCTGCTTCAGATAAAAGACTATCCAGCGGGAACCGTGTCTTCACTACTTTACATGAAAACCCTTATTAAAATGAACAGCACTCAATAGCAAAAACCTGTGTTTACTTTGCAGTTATGTAGAAAGTTACATTTTTATATATTTATATTCAATATATAAACTCTTAAAAAAATGTTTTTAAGAAAGTATGATATATCATATCTGCCTGACATAGCATGAAATGACAAAAGCCATACCTGATCGAAAACACTCAATGATTTGTTGAATGCCAGATTTTGATGTTTGCAGAGGCTGCTGTAATAACGGAGGATCACCAGGTTCCAACATATCCACTGAAATACATGAAAGACAACCAGATATGAGAGAAAACTTAGCCGATTTTCATTGTTGCAGATTTTCTATGCATGCAATAAGCTGTTTAAGAAAGAAAGACCAAGAACTACAGTAAAGACTGTGTTAGTCAAATTCATCAACAACTAAATTAAAAAACATCAGATGAACTGACAAATTTGCCAAGCATGTTAACTTTTGGCAGTACTTCTTGAATGTGGTTTTAGCAGCTAAAATATTCTAACATTATATATAAAGATATTATATAAAGCTCTATACATATGTAAAATATGATAGCTGTTTGTGGTACATGCAATTTAGATATGCTCCTGTTTTGTTCTGATCCATGCTACCTTTGGATCTGAATTCAGTTCCAAGTATGTACTGACAATTCTGGAATCACACAGATACACTGTGAAGATGTACTGAATTTTGTAGCTCTTTTTTGTACATACACTTTGTTGTGTTTGTCTGAATGATGGCAGTCAAGTAGACAGACTGAAGAAATACTTCTATTGATACAAACTTTTGATGAGCAATTTGTTTTGTAGCCACTAGAACCATATTCCAGAAGTACTTGAAGGAAATTGCTGAGGTTATACTCTTCTTCCTAAATTTCATTCCACATTGAAATCATTTTAAAATGTATTTATTGATCCAGATCATTATTAGTTATAACAGTAGTTATCTATATAGAAATCCGTAATAGTTATCCATATAGAAATTTATAAGCAATGGAATGCTAAGGCTATCCTTAGAAGGAAAACCAGAATTAAGTGAATATGAGCACTTATTCAAGCACATGTTTGAAAATCATTACTCTGATCATCTTGTTCATTTCTTATTGAAAAAAACTTTTGCAGTTCATGAATTATCTCCTACCATTTTTAGTTATTTTTAATCCCACCATAAAATTTCCATTTCAAAACAAAGCACTATGCATTTCTAAAAATAATATTTTTAATAAAGAGCAGTAGCAGAATAAGTAGTAGAATAAAGCTACTTACAGACACTAAGAGCAAACAGATTAAACATATTTTGACAGCAGTGTTTTCTAAAAGATGTGAGATTATAAATAAATTCAACTGAAAAGTCAGAAAGAAAGTCTAAGAAGACAGAACAGACCATGCCATCTAACTATGCTAGCTCCACAATATACTATTATATATACGAATACGTAACAACCATTACAAATCAGCTAATCGTTTGGGGATCTCTAACACAATGACATATTGTATTCTGCGAGCCTCCTCCCCATTCCTCAAAATAGTGTATTTTGGTTGGTATACTCCTAAAATGAATGCGCAACACCCACTGACACCCAGAGGAGTGACGTGTGTGAAGCAGACACAGCACATGATTAGTAATTTAAGGCAAGAAAAGTATTTTAGCCTCAACAACTCAAAAGCATTTAAACACAAAGAAATGTTTCTACTAGCTACCCAATGCCTATTCTCAACCTGCACTGATTTTGAAGAGTACTATTAAAGTTGCTAAGCCCATGCCTCTTTTGCCTCTTGCCTCTATTAATTCCAAAAAAAAAAAAAAAAAGCAATGCCTTGCTTCTCAAAACAAAAATGCAAACCTCCAAACAATAAACCCTACACCAAGGCAACAAAAGAGGCAAAATAATAAGAAGAGAATCAAATTTCCTTTTGGGTTAGCTGTTATAACAGTAGATAAATATAAAATGCCAAGACTGTGCAAAGATGGATGAACCTCCATGATCTGGAATTACATTTGCACAGATGACATTTTCCATGTCACACAGCAGCGAATACAAATATTGGTTCCAGGAACTTAGGGTTCCTCCCTCCGCCCCTGCGAGCAGGACCTTTGAGTTCATCAGGACTTACGAGAAGGAGAGATGTAAATTAAAAACTTAAATAATGAATGAAGAGTGTCAGGTGCTGACATTTACACAAATTCCCGAGTATCACACTTTTTATAAGCAGAAATGCAAGCTGCTTTTAGGTAGCTTCTGGTCTCCCTCTGCTCACTGCATTCCTCTGCCTGGGGGTTCTGGGTTGTTACACACTCCCCCAGAACAAGAAATTATGGTGCTGAGTAAGTTAATATGACAGCTCTGGGTTACTTAAAACAACTTCCAAAACAAAGATTTATTTAACTATCCACAGCTTTCATTCGCAGCGCGCGTCTGCAGCGCGCGCCACGGTACCTGGCTCGCAGCATCCATGGTGGTGGTGCTCAGTCTGACAGCACTTGTCCCTCAGAGGCATTTTCTGCGCGCACGACCCGCTTCCCTCCTACATCCAGCAGCCTGTTCCAGCTGGGGGAAGAGGAAGGAAGAAAAAAAAATGGAAAGAAAGAAAAACACACGGAGAAGGGAACGACTGTCACTTCCGAGGCGCGGGGGCCCTTTTGTTCGCCCCGCTCCCGCGCTGCGGCGGCGGCCGCGGGCTCCGCTCCCCGCCGGCCCCGGCGCCGCCGCAG
>VWPW01029472.1:108928-227419 GCA_013389825.1 Crypturellus undulatus
CGGGCCGCAGCGGACCGGACCAGAGCGGGGCGGCCGCGCTGCAGCGCGCGGCACCTGCGCTGCCCGCGGCGGAGCCCCGAGCGCCATGGGCGCGTTGGGCGGAAAAGCGCCCGTTTGTTTAAACGTTTTTGCCGTTTCTGTTCCAAGAGCGGGCGCGGGGGCGCGGAGCTGGTGCGTGCCCGGGTGCGCCCACCCGGCGCTGGCGGTGCCAACGCGCTGCCGCTAACGGCGAGGGGCAGCGGAAAAGCGACGCGCAGTTTGTGCCGGAGAGAAGGGAAACGAGCAAATCCTCAGCCATTTCGGGAAAGCCTCGGAAAGAGGAAACTAAGTTCTGAAAGAACTAGCACGTGGCTGCGGAAGACGGTGCTGAGAGCGACGGTGCTGGCGGGGGGCCGGTCCGTGGCGTTGGGATGCAGCGGACACGCTTGCTCCTTAGTGGGGAGAGAAGTCGTGGCTTCAGGCAGGCTTCAAAGCCAAACCGACCGGCTGCGTTCACTGAAATGCCTTTCTACACTGTATTTCAGATCAGACGTTGAGTGTTTTTACCATCTCCAACACTAACTTGTAGGCAGCAGAGTCTTTTAAAACAAGGATTTTCACATTTCACCAATAATGCTCTCTTTTCAAAGCATCAAGAGGCCACATTCAAACTGCATAAATTCCATCTGAGTTTTCATTAATGATTTTTAGGCATTTTAAGTATCAGAGTTGAAACAGTCTAGTCTTAAGTACTATTTTAACTGTAGAATATAGCAAAAGTCACTTTATGCTTCAATGTTAGGCACCCAAACAGGTCTCTGCATATACTCAGAAGGGCTCTGCAGCGTCCAGCAGCATCCTGAGCTTGGTTGCATTTTAGCTACAGGCAGGAAGAGCCTTTGACTTCACCCAGCCACGCAGACGTGTTGAACTTGTGCGTAACACGCTTGGGTAGCAAGGCTCATGTGTAACCAACAGTCATCCAAGAAGTAAAAGATGATGGAGAATTAACGTTTCCCACCTTAAGGGAGAGGTGGTAAGGTCATTTTCCACTGCACTGCTACAAATGCCAAAATGCTAACAGCACCTTCACATCATGGCTGTTTACAGTGAGAACAGGAGAACTTGTTCTGTAACGTGTATCATTTTATTGAATTGTCAAAAAGTAAGGAACACAAAAGCAGGCTGCAGATGATAAACAGCAGGGGAAGTTCAGAACCCTTCACCTGTATTTCCAGGGACCAAAGAATTAATAAAAGTTTTGTGAGTGTCCAAGCGCCACCAGATGGCACAAAAAGAAGAAGATATCGTTCTTCATCTCTTGGTAAACTCTCAGCAAAGACAACTAATAATGAAACTCTGCTAACCTTAATTAGTTTCTTGCAATCCCAGCCAGCATCCGTCCTAGTCTCAAAAGGGAGATAAACTTGGTGCATTTCCAAAAATAATCATCCAGATATCCACTGCTGCCTTAGAAAAGTCTTGAGAAGGTGTCAGGGCCCCTTCAAAGACACACTATCCCATTTCACCAGTATTGGATACTCATTTTTTGAACTCCACTAATAAAATCTAGTGGAATTGCTCTAGTGCTAGCTTCTCTGCGAGGGCAATGCTTGAAGATATAAACAGTGAGAGGTGAAATTCAGTGCTGGTTTACCACGCACGTAGTGAAGTGCTGGGGACCAAAAGTGCCTACCCAAATCAGTGGCAATATTTTCCTCATTTGTAACCCAGTGATGGGTCTTTAAGTACTCCAGTGAGGTGTATTTTAGCAGGCGGTAGTCTTTTCTGAAGTCTTCTAAAGTCCTTCAAAGGACCTTTGAAGGCCCATTAGGTTGCACAGGCTCTTACACTGACAAGTTTTGAAAAGATCCAGAAATGGAGATTCCACAACTTCTTTGGGTTTCGTCAGCCCAAAGAAACCTTTTGAGGTTTGTTTTCCTTATAATTTCCTTATATTGCATCTTGTCCTTTTGATACTCACTTCTGAATAATGCGTGGTTCGTTCCACCTTCTCAGTAACCCTCCTCAAACATTCAGGGAGTGGAATATAGGGATTATATCCTCTTACTATACTCTTCAAGCAAAGAAACCCCTCTTTTTTTTTGTTTGTTTGTTTCTTTCCTATATCCTTGCATGTGTGTCAGTACCTTATAACTTGTTTTAGGGCGAAGACCTAACTGTTGTGCTTATCTTATCATATCTCATCATATAATGTAACCAATTAGTAATTGTGGGCAAGGAAATTGACCCAAGCTTTAACCAATAAGATGGATCATAATGTGCAAAACATCTCTGGAGCCCCTTCTGACAGTGAGTCGCCCTCCAGGCTGAGAACTTTTGATCAAGTGGTCAGGGATCCCAGGAAAGGTCACTAAGGAACAAACTGCTCCATATTTTTTTTCATGTAAGAGGATAAATGAGGCCTAAGATCTATTTATGAGTATAGTCATTTAAATGAAGAGCTGGGAGGCAATGTTTCTTATCTTTGAAAAATGCAGTATTTCTCAAATATGAAAGATAATTGGAATCTATGATTATACTATAAATTATTGTATCTATAAATGGGTTTTATAGATAGGACTGGGGAGGGGCTTCTTTGCACAACAGGAATAAACTTTTTTTTTTGTCTTCAGTAGAAAAAGATTCAAAGAAATTGAAAGACAGCCATTTTTTAAAAAGTAAGAGGTAATTCTTCACACAGTACATAATTAGCTTGTAGAACTGACTGCCAAAAGAAACCATTATAGCAATAATTCATCCTCAAAAAGGTGAGCATCTATGTGAATAACAATAATATTTAGATTTAATATTAGATGGATGCTAGGTTCAGCTGGATAATTTTGGGAAAGTGAAATATTAAGAGAGTGTTTTAAATTCAAAAGTTTTCAATTCAGGATGAATAACCTTTGTAACAATCTCACTGAATTAAGAGTTTCACTATTCATTCTGATACTGAGCAAAAACATTATGCTAATTGCTAATTTATGAGCTTAGGGCAATTACTGCTAATTATTAATTAATGCCTATGCCTAGGCAAAGAATCTACTGAAGTCAGAAGTGTGACTAAGCACACCTCATTTCCACATAGCTTTTGGGAGTGCTATTAAGAGATGAATGTCAACGAGGAGGCAGCAGTTCAGGTGTTGGTACGGCTCAGAATCCCAGAATGGTTGAGGTTGGAAGGGGCCTCTAGAGATCATCCAGTCCAACCCCCTGCACACGCAGGGACACCCAGAGCACGTGGCACAGGGTGGCATCCAGGCGGGTTTGGAAGATCTGCAGAGAAGGAGACTCCACAGCCTCTCTGGGCAGCCTGTGCCAGGGCTCCGTCACCCTCACAGGAGAGAAGTTCTTCCTCATGTGGAGATGGAACTGCCTGTGTTCCAACTTGTACCCATTACCAGTCCTGTCACTGGCCACCACCAAGAAGAGTTTGGCCCCATCCTCCCTATATTCTCCCCTCAGGTACTTATACATATTGATCAGATCTCCTCTCAGTCTTCTCCACATTAAACAGGCCCAGCTCACTTAGTCTTTCCTCATAAGATATATGCTCCAGTCCCTCAACCATCTTCGTTGTTCATCTGCCAAGGCGGACAAACTGCAATGCGAGCTCCTACATCTCCTTGGCTGTTTTCTGTCTGGCGTATTAATCCTCTCAGACAACGGACAGTTCTTTACAATCAAATCTTAGTTTAACTAAGCATCCTGAAAAATACAAGTACAGCCTGTGTAGGCTTCATTACCGCTACCCCCTTCCACAGCACTCCTGGTCTCTGCTGCTGTGTTTTGCCCTCCATGTTTGTCCACTTTTGCCTTCAAACAAGGACAGGATCTCAGATAATGACAACCCTAACATTTTCTTACGAGTGCTATCTTTTCCCTTGAACATACCTGCTTATTTCTACTAATAATAGACCATTCGTTTGACTTGTCAAATGAAGTTTACAAGTCCTGGAAATTCATAAAAGATACTCTGAAGTGATTATTTCTGTGCCTTCTGTTTGTGAATCACAAGTTGCTTTTGGACCAGTTTAAAATTAAAACCTTTTACTTTTTTTTTTCCTTGAATTTGCCTACATATTTCTGAAAATGCTAACACACTTTAGTATTCAAAACAACCTGTGGCAATAATTTCCACAAAATCAAATACTGTGGATTTCTTTTTGTGTTAAGTGTGCCTCCTGATAAATAGATGGACTACTACTTCCCTACTGGTTTCTGTAGGAATCAGTGAATTGTTATTCATGAATTATTCTTCTAGGAGTTAGAGGAGAATCAACCGTGCAACGTTTCGACATACCAATATATTCAACATAACGACTTTTATTCATGGCACTTACAATTTTGTTCTATCTCAGCTCAGTTGTTCTCTTCTATAGACTGGGAGTTCTAGTGTATCTAATCTTCCCTTGTGCAGAAGCTCTTTTGCACTGTCTTCACTATCGTTCTCTGCACTTGGAGCGTATCATTCTGCAAGTGATACTGCTCTATCACTTAAGAGCAGGGACTCATTAGAAATGTTTATCAAATCCAGTGAAGATTTGTATAAGCTAAATCACACATGCTGTCAAAATGTGCAAGGTACTTTTCTATATAACAAAGAGAAAGATGAAAATCCCATTGATTCATTTCATGTAAATTATAGACATATTAGGGTTTTTTTTTCATTTTTGCTTTCGCCCAATGAATAATGCTATCAAGCTAGCTGCCAGAATTTTAACAGTATCTCTGCTTATTCTTTGCCTTGTAGATAATAAGGGTCTTACACTGGAAATTGTTTTGCAATTTTCTGATTACATTTTTTTTTTTAAATTCTGCTTCTCAGTCATGGCTAATGGCTTTGAGAAATCCAAAATTCAGCAGAATTTTTCTTAGCTACTGGATTGTGTTTCAAAAATTTAAATGAAGAGTTTTCACAACAGGAGGTTTTTTTTTTTTTTTTTTTTGGTACATGATGCTGCAGCATCATCACAGATAGTTTTGATAGTAGGTTTAGTGTCCACTGAGATATTTTGTCCTGCCAAAGCACTGAGATGTTTTGCTCTGCCAAAGAGCTTGCAGTAACACCTGCTGAGATGCCTTTCCATCTGTTTATACATCTAAGATCTGTAAGATTGCATTATCAAAACTTTCACTTATGCTTTCTGAACACTATGACATTTTTGCTGTATTTAAGTACACTTTGGATAAAGCAACTGACTTCAGAATTGTTTTCCCTAAGAAAAAGAATTCTAAGCTCGGGTGAATTAATGCTTTGACCCATCACTGAGCACAGTTTGGTTTAGCAGAGGTGAAGGTAGAGTTGAATAAGCTGTGAGAAGTCTCACCCATAATATGAGCTAATCAAACAAAGTCACAAATCACACTCACAAATTATATGTCACTATAAACATAGACATTCCAGCATTCCCTAACACATCGCTCTCAGTTTATCTTACTGACTTTCATGTAGCTTCACCTGTTGCCCTCACTGAAAGCATTTCATGATGAACTATACATTCATAAATTCCAGATTAAACAAATTTCAGGCACAGTCTGAGAGCAATTCAAACTGTTTCAGGCATCTTAAGACTCCTGGGAAGCGTGGATGTGGTAATGGCTGTGTTTTTATGGTGTCCAGATGCATAGAACATGCACCAATGAAGTAGAAGACCTTGATTTCATTGTTTTCACAATCTTTGGAAAATGTGAACCCACTTCTGTCCATGAAACTGTGCTAAATTGCAGGTTGGAGACCCCTTCTGTTGAACAGATGCCATGAGTCAATCAGGAATGCAAGATCTGGGGGTTAAAGAGATTAACGCTGATTCTATTGAGAATACAATTAACTTGGGTAAGGGGAAATGAGCACTGAAGTCTGGTAGCAATTCCCAGTGCTGTTTATTTATTTATATCCAATGATGCTGAAATGGGCAATGAATAAACAGGTCTTTCAATCACAGACTTGTTGACTTCTGGTGAAGAGGATCATCTAGATCATTCATTTTTAGGTCAATCCCTCTGCAAATGTATGTGAAAATTTGTCTATGCAGTACAAATGTGAACTAATTCTCACTATGCCATTTTATAGCCCAGTACAACTTGTTTACAGTATTTGCTGGTTTAACTTGTATGTATTTACATGCATTATATTATTTTGAGAAATTTTAAAAATTAGCTGAGTTATATTTGCATCGAATCTTCATTTGAGTAATTGCTAATCTAACAAGCGGCTTTGTCTTTGTGCTCTGTTCCCCAATTAGGAACAATCTTCATTACCCTTTTGGGGTACAAATAAACTGTTCTGTATGTTAGTTTACACATAATTCATTTATTTACAAAATTAATAAAACTTGTAATTAACCGGGTCTCTAGTGGGGTCTAAATCCCTGCTGTGCATTGCATTGGAGTCCTACAGACTGTAGCACACAAAACGATTTGCAATCCCTATTTCTCTGAGGAGACCCTTTTCATCATTTGCTCGACTTTTGTTCATTCCCAATACGTCCTTCAGCTTTGAAGGGTACAAAGAACCCTTCTAGAAATCATTTGAGATATATATATGTATATTTGAAGAATTTGGTTATACTTAGGAACTATCCTAGGAAGTGGAGGAGAATGCATCCAGATACACGATTTGAAGCAGAAAGCAGGCCTTGTCAGGCTTGCGGGTTCACAAGGTGATCATGTTTTATACCACGTTTTGTTCATAGAGGCTTAACATAGAGGCATGAAAAATGTTCCATCCTCGACTTTACTGCATAGTGTTTGATTACAGCAGTGTCCAGGAAAGCATAAGCTGGTGGTCAGTCCAACAAAGATGCACAGGGCCTGGAATAAAACTTTACCACTTCGGTGCTGCACCTTTTTCGGTCTAGCAGAAGAGTTAGGCAACATCGAGAGGGAAAAGGTTTTTTGGGTGTCTGAGCAGCTGGAACAGCTGAGGGAAAAAGCCTTGTCATATTGTAAGTGGCAATAGACAGTCACTGTAATACACCCACAGAAAACATTCTGAATGGTCAGTAGCCTTCTCTTAAAAAGAGTAAGGGGCAAAGAAGCCTAACAGCATTGATGACAGAGCTTAGGTAGTTTGTGAATGGATATTGTCTGTGTATAGCACTGGCGACTTAGCTCCACTTCCCAAGAAATTCTCTGATTCTCTGCACGCCTTCGGCTCGTGTTCTCACTTCCTTCTTATGATCATCAGTGGGTACAGAATGTTTTGAAACTTTTTTTTCGCATATGTTTCCTGAAGGAAGATGTAATTCTACATAAATATTATTTCCTTCTTACTCTTTGTTCCATTTTACAGTTATCTACCTAGCTGAGACAAAAATGTTCTTCTCAAGGTACATAGGTATTTAACCAAAAAAAAAGTATCTAATCAAATCTATTAGGAAATAATAAAGTGTTGCTTGCAGTACTATAAAATGAAATTGCATTTTCTTACCACATTCAGTTTTCATCCAATCCAGTGATTTTTCTTCTCTGTACAGACTTCCTATAGAATTAACATAAATTTAATTTAATTCATGTTCTGATCATTGACCAATATATCTAATGCAAAATACAAATACAAAAAGCAACACAGTGAGATGCATGCTTCTAGAAATTATTTAATTGAGATATACGTATATTTTAAGAATTTGTTTAAGATCTGTCCTAGAAAATGGTGGCAGATACTTTTAGATAAGTGATCTGAGGCAGAATGCAGGCATGGTTTAGTTTGCTGATTCACAGGGTGGTCGTGGTCTGTAGCATAAAGTGTGTATGAAAACTATACCTATGTGAAGCTAATACCCTGTGAACTATAGTGTGAACTATACCCTGTGAACCTAATAATAAGGTTTGCAAGCAGTATTAAAACCTTAGCAGCAGCTGCATTCTTCTTTTTTTTTTTTCTGTTGGATAATGGCAAAAGATACAGAGAGTTGCAGGGAGAGGAGGGAGGGTGAGAAGGCAGAAGAATGACTAATCCTTTCCATGCAAAAGATAAACTTCTAAACTTGTCTCTAGATGTGTTGCTGTGGGGAAGGTGTTGAAGAAAATTGGAGATATGTGCACATATGTATGCACATATATCTGTAAATGCCCTCTTGTTGCTACAGCATGGAAGGTGGTGAAAGGCATGTTTCTCTGTGCATGTATGTATGTATCTACATATGTAAGGGCACTCGTATAGGTATAGGAGGTGGTGAAAGGCCGCAGAGTGTGGGACGTAGTTTATACAAACAGGAAAGAGAGAAACAGAAATGGGAGAAACATGGGAGAAGGAAAATGAAAAAGACAGATTCATGGAAGGAGAAGAGAACTGGGAAAGACATAGAAAAGATTTAGAATGAAGGGAGGTAAGAAGGTGCAATAGTTTAAAAATAAGGCAAACAAAACTGTCAGCAGGAAGTATAATAGAAAAGGGGAGGGAGAGGTAGAAAGTGAGGAAGAAGTAAGAAATAACAAGCAGTCTAGTTTCCTGTGGTTTTATGACTTGCAATGGTAATATCCTCTTTGCTGACCATTTTCTCAGCATTAGCAATAAAAGCAAGCAGGAAGTATAAAGACCCTAGATCTAATCAGGGTAGCACTGTTTAGCAAATCCAAAATTAGTGAGATTATTTCTGCTCAGATGGAAACTTTTTTCATGAGGTTATTTATGTATGTATCTGTATATAAATCAAGTGATATTATGCAAGACAATAACAAACTTTAAATCTTGATTGGGAATTACTGATCTCAATAACAAAACTGCAAGATATTACTCAACATCAAGGAATAAGTACAGGTATTTCATGATATCTGGTAGACAAAGCCTGAGAATTGAAAAATTAAGAATGCTGAATTTCAGAAATAACACTTCCTAAGAACAAGAGGTTATATAAATCCAATGCATAAATAGCTAAATATAAGTAAGCCAACCTCCATAAAAATTTGTATCATATAAAAAGTACTAGAAATTATAAATTATATGATAAATTGAAAGGAAAATGAAACACTGCATGGCTTAGTGAATATTGATACATGAATGATGGCTGATTAGTCTACATCAGTCTAATACAGAGGAAGCTTTAATAGAAAATTCTCTTTTGGATGAAAATTTAGAGGTACCCTTTCTCCATACACTTCATATTGATGTAAATGAATGGAGGTGCAGTTCTGCTCTCCATAAGAGACGGGTTCCTCTCCTCCATCTGGCTTCACTCAGCTTGTGCGAATGTTGTGGCTTTGAGGCTTGGACCACTCTGTCCAAATATGTTGAAATTTTCAAGTCAGTTCCAAAGTCATTGCAAGACTCAACAGTCTGAAACAATTGAGTAAGTTTTGGTTTTTTAGGAAATGAGGCTAAAACCATAGGAAAACAAAGGCTATAGTAAGTTGCATAGTATAAGATTTATTAAAATAGACAGTTGCTTGCCACTACATTAAGGGTAAACAAATCATTTCCACTGCTTGATTAGATTTGCTTCTCAGATAGTAGTATATGGCGAGTTTCATTTGGAGCAGAAGTCTTCCTTTGTACAATGACAAATGTCTTTGTCTTGTCATTGTACAAGGCATTTGTCATTGTACAAGAATGACAAAATGAAGGACACTTTCACTAATATAAACTTAATGACAATAAACTAATGGTAAAAATTGGGAAGCACAAAGGACCACACAAATTTGAGGAAGAAGAACTATGCAACAAATATGACAGAAAAGATTGGCAGAAGGAAGTTCCTATTCCAGCATCCTAAATCCATGAATGCATAAGAAGGATATCCACTAAAATAAGACGAATTAGAAGATGGAGAAGTAATGAGAAAAATAGTATTTGTCAATAAGGAGGGATGGCCGTTATGTCAGAAGCAGCATCATTTCAGCAGCCTGCATCCAGCTTGGACTTGGATAGCAATGACAGAAAGTCTCAAGCAATCAACCCTCCAGCAGAGAATAAAGCTCTATAAGGAGCAGAGCTTATCTACACTGACAGTGACCTACAGGGTTTAGCTTTAATATTTTGACACCACCTGTGCAGCTTACAGAGCTAATGAAGTTTAGCTGAATTGGGTTTTTAGAGGATATTTCATCCAGGCATGAGTACATTAGGACTCTAGTTCAAGCTGTAAGTAAAAGCTTCTCACAGCTTTTACTCATTTTTAAAAGAAAATTGTTAAAAGCTTTGCATGCAAATAATAATCAGCTTTATTTTTCATTCAGTGTTTGAACACATTTTTCTGATACATCATCAGAAATAATTTATAATGTGATATTTAATTTGCCAGTCAAAATATAGTGTCCAAGCACTATGGCAGCTGCCTTCCAGGTGAATCACCTTTGTTGCTTGCTTCACTTATAGTGTACCTCCTTGAGCTCATTGCACATAATTAATTGACATTAAACAGTGCTATTATTAGGGAATAGCTCTGAAAACCAAATAAATCTGGTCTTATCTAGTGAACATGTTGCATCTCTTCATTTTTACTGTAAAGAGTATATAGCATAGACTGGGTCCAGGCAGTTAGTAAATTCAGTTAATTATGTGAAATAGCTCTATAAGCTATAGCCTGTAGAGAGTTCTAGTATTGATCTATTAGATAACAAAAGAGTCAATAGATTCCATTAACTTAGCATTGATGCTAACTCATCCTGTATTGGAATAGGGTAAACACACTGTTTATATTTAAAGAAAGGGTTAAAAAAAGAGAAGCCAAAGATTTAGCAGACTTCTCAGTTCATTTTCAGTCACCCCAAATGCTGAAGCAAGTAATGAAAGACACTATGAGTAAGCATTTGGAAGGGGAATATGTAAAAGCCATCATGTTCCTGTCAAGTGCAAATTGTGACAAATAATCTTATTTCCTTCTTTTCTTGGAAAAAAAGAGAAGTGGAATCTAACTTGATTTCAAGAGGGCTTTTGATGTCATCTTCATAAGCAAGCTAAGAAATTATGGTGTCTGGAAAACCACATGCAAAGAGAATTTATTAATGCTTCACCATTAAACTGGAAAATTATCTAAAGTTCTATTCATGTTTATTTGTATTTAGTATATTAGTTAAATTTCTTAATGGTTTCAGACTGAAGGATCTGTAAGCACACAGAAGGTCAGCTTTAGAATTCAGAATGGTCTTGATGAACTGAATGAATAACCTCGAAAAACAGCACACAGTTCATTATGGAAAATGTGAAATTCTGCTCTTAGGATAAACACTGTATGGGTGGTAAAAATGCATTAGTAGTTTAAAAAAGCAGACAGAGAAATAAGTTAGAGATACTACTAGTATCTACAGAATCTCTGTGAATTATACTCCTGAATAAGAAAAGTATAATATTGGAACTATAATCTATCAAATTACCAGAATGGAGATAGGGATGATGGACTGCTGAAGGGATTCAGCGTAGGTAGAAAACAGTAATAATGAAACTTCAGTTACTTGCTGTGATAAGATTAAGATCCCCAGAAATGAGGAAGCAGGTGACAATAACCCATTTTCAGATGGAGCAGATGATGAAAAAAGGAGATGAGGCTTTTCTGGCAAGTAGTAACAGTCAACATTTCAAAGGAAACATTGGAGAAGTTTAACATCATCGTATAGGCCACAAGTTACTGAATACTATCAATCGTTAAGATATCAAAACCACTTGAAAAGGAAGCAGTGCTAGTAAACAACAAAGGAAGATACTAGAATATAGAAATAGACTTCAAAAACGAGTAGTCATATCCAAGAGAAGAAAGAAAAAGAAGAAGCTATATCAATTTAAATGTAAAATTCAATACATCCAGAAAAAACATTTTGAAGAATCACTACCAAAAGGTTAAAAGCCCTTTAACCATATCAGAAAGAAGCAGCTCACCAGACTGTCACTGGATCTGATTGTTAATGACAAGCAGCACTCAAGAAAGATAAACCAGACTACAAAAAGCAAAATTAATTCTTTGCAACAGTTTTCACTAAAGAGAAGGTCAGGACAGTTCTTGAAGCCATTCATTGTTTAAAAAAAATGGCAGAAAGCCTATGATTTAAATTAGTCTCTAAGGCCAGAGGTCTGGACACTGACAAACATGACACCAAACTTAAAATAGACAAAAGCAGAAATCCTGGGTGTTACAGACCAAGAAATCTGATATATATTTTCAAGCATTTTGCTTTCTACATAATTAAATATTAGTGGATACATAGATAAATATACTGGCAAAGAGTCGGCATAGTGTCTGTTCAGGATTCATATCTCACAAATCTATTAGGGAGCTCTGAAGAAGGTAATAAGATAAATGTCATCTGATTGATATGTTTTTTATAGCAACTCTTTATTAAAGGCTCTTAAATAAGTTACACAATCATCCATAAGACATAAAAATAACAATAAGGTTAAATAATCAGGTTTTACAATGGGAAGACATTACAATGGAGTGCCCCTTGAGAATCTTTGGAGTTTAATGCAGTCACAGCCATCTGGAAAGAGGATGAATTGTGAAAGGACAAAATTTTCAGCATGAAAATTAGCTAGTCAAATATAAACCTGACTGAAAAGGAATGCAGAGGGACCATAATAGTGAATTACTTTGAAATAAAATGAACAAAATTCAATTTTTACAGGATAATATGATGTCTATGAAGAAAAAATACATTAATTTACATACATCACAGCTGGCTCAAACTCTGGTATATTATATTTCAGAAAGACATATGAAAACACTGGTGTTAAAAGAAAAGTTAGAAATTATTAGGAAAAGACAAGAGAACAAAACAGAAAATGTCATCATGTTACTGTATCAACTCATCTTGATCCTCTTTTTGAACATTTGGTACAGTTCTGATGTTCTCTTTTAAAAAGGGGTGTAGTAGAACTAAAAAAAAAAAAAAAAAAACACTACAAAAAAGTCACTAAGACGAATAACAGCTTCTGGGCAAGGGATGGAATAAACAGGCCAAGAGTTTGCAAGCTTGGAGAAGAGATCATGGAGAAGGATTTGATGTGGGACCATAAAACTGTAAGTGGGTTGAATTAGATGAAGAGGGACTGTTTATTATTTATTTTGGTCATAAAAACTATCATCAGCACCCCAATGAACACATCAATCAGTGAGTTTAAAATAAAAAAGGAAGTACTTTTTCATGTAATGCGTATGATTATGGGCCTCATTGCCACTGAATGCTTTGGATAGCAAAAGTATAAATGAGATCTGAAAGTCATGGACGACTGGACACTGAAAAATCAAAAATATAGGGCCTATCAGAAACATTGAAGGAATTGCAGACCTTTAATTTAGACTTTCAGTAAGTAATAGATAGTAACAAAGGAAGTTAAATTGCTCACTGGATCCTTTGCTAAAAGAAGAAAAATTAGAAAGCTTAAACAAAGAAAAAAAAAGAGATTTAGGTTAGACCTTAGAAAATATTTTTTAATAGTAAATTGCCAGACATTTGAGTAGGTTGCCCATGAAAGTGTAGAATGTCTATCACTCATTTTTTAAAGTACCTGTTAGATCTATATCTTTACAATTTAAGTATAGCTCATTCTAACTTGGAGGGGTTAGTGGGCTACATAAATGCTTAAGGTCCATTAGAGCTCTATTTTCTTTAACATTTGAGAAATGGCTTGTCTGAAATGTGGTAAATTGATAATATTTTTCCCTATTTTTTCAGCCTAGAACAAGAATAGGCAGCATAGAAATGATGCATATCTTAAAAGAAAAAAAAATTCTTGATTACTCCAAGTTTCTAAACCAGCATCTTTCTACAGAGGGACATTTTCTTATGAAAAGGACTTACTGGTCATGGGGCTCAAGCGTGCCATGAAGATAACTGACTCTATGCTGGCACCCAGCTATGCACACTGTCTTTTTATATGTTAATTTTATTTCTCACTTCATCTCTAATCACCATAATTTTATTTACATACTCAGCTGCTGTTCCTCACAGTCAAATTCCTCTCTGTTCGCTTAACACTCACTGCTTAGTCTCTCTCCCTGTATTTTATCACATTCCCTTCTTTCATTTTTCAAAATGACAGTGTGGGTGATTTGTTCTTACTTTTATAAGGACAAATTCAATTTACCTTCTAGTTATATTTATGTTTAAACTTACAATATACATAATTGAGGCATGTTACACTAAGACAGATACAATTCGCTTACTCGGAAAGCTCAGCTCAAGTCGCCCAAATACTGACTTAATCGTCCTCGGGGAGGAGCAGTTTGTGTTTTACATTTAATGCAAGCTTCCAGCAGCATTTGTGCTAAATATAAATTAAATGTAAATGCTAGGCTTACAATATGAGCCAAAGAGCAGACCTGGCAAAGATGCAAACACAGCACCCCGTGCTTTTGATCCCTGGGGCGAGCAAGTGCCGCCGGGAATGCCATCATCCAGGCTGGGGCAGCCAAGCCAGAGCTCCTGGGGCACAGCGAGTGAATACAGACGGCTGAAGCTCATGCACTTCTGTCTGTGTGTACCCTCTGACTAGAACTGGCATGAATTTTTCCAGATTCTGGATCACTAGAGCAGGGCAAATAGATCAACCTACCAGGCAAGTGCACCTCCTAACATTCACAGTAATAGAAGTAGCAGTAGAAGAGTTCAGTATTAGAAGAGATCCGTGTCATTTTTACAAACTGGAACTTAAACTAGCAACATTATGCCACTGTGCAGAACTACATGGTGGATACTGGTTCTGTAGCTGTTCTAAACTAATGATTTTTAAAAACAGAAGTACTGTTTTTTTTTCCTAAGTGGACAAAAGTCTTCAGCTGGCTGGGAAAAAATTCATGGCTTAGAAACAAATGCAGGAAGAGACATAAATCTACAAACCCTTTAAATTAAAACAGGAATTGACAAATGAATGTGTCACTTCATCCTTCCCGTTAGGGTAAGCCACAATATAGAAAATAACTGCAGAATAACTGAGGGAGCCTGGTTCATGCCTGCTGGAATAGACTGGGAGAAGTCTGAGCTAACTTCAGCAGGATCATAAATGAGCCATTAGTTTGCATCATTTCATCATTCCACTTAAAAAATGTACTAGGGAATGTACTAGAACCTCCTTTTATAATTAACTCTCTCAGTGTAAATAATCCTTTGACATGCTTAATGTTCCTGGATTGCATGTGCTCTTTCTCCCTTTTGTTGATTGGCAGCAATATTGTTGTGCCGGGAGAGGGTTAATGTTTTTTTTAATTCCCCCCTTGTTGCAGGCAGCTAAGATCAAGGTCTTGACTGTCTTCTCTCTGATTCTCGGAAGTTTGGTTTATTTAACTCTATTGTAACTCTATTGTTTTCACCCTGAAAAAAAAAAAAAAAAAAAAAAAAAGGTGGTTTTCACTTAGATTTCCTGTCTCATGGGTTTATGGCATCCCTTCAGGTCATGTTGCACTAGCAAACCCTTCAGTCAGTGAAACACAGTGTCACAGTATTCTTGAAGAACTGTCCCAAACAACTATCTTTGATACCCTTTGTGTATGCCACAGAAAAGCATCAACATGTGTATCCCAAGCCAACACCTTCATGTAGGCTCCTAAAGGTGACAAGTATTTTTGCTGGTTTTTAATGAACTAATAATATAAATGTCAGTTGTGGTTCTGCTGAAGAATTCTTACAGGGTTGTAACCATTCTTAGGCAACCAGAATGGTAGAGGTACCAAATCTTTCCCTGAAGTGTCTGCTCATTATTGAAACTATGTAAATAGGGATTAGAAAGAAGAATAAAAGGAGAAACAAAAAGCAATTTTCAGCTGCAAATACAGGAAGGAATGTTTAAGTATTTTGAAAGTGTCTGCTACTCACTCAGCCCTTCTTATCCTCTCTGAGAATGAAGAGCAGAGCAGGCATATGGAAATGTCCTGGGCAGGGGATTCAGTTCATTGGCTTTCTGTTGAACCACATGGATTAGAGATCTTAGAACACTTCAGTGTGCTTGATTTGCTAATCTTTGTAAAATGCTTTGTAATTTCCTTGTAACTATCCAGTAGATAATAATAATAAATAAATATGAATGATAGGTTCTGCTGCAATAGAAATTATAGTAAAAGCAGTAGCTGGTGTCTCCATTAGTATGCCATGTCTGTCATATCCGGGGATATCTTTTGAATTTAATACAACACCTCATTTCTGTACTAAGATTATAAATTAAAAATTTCTTTTTAAAAGGATTTGTTTGTATTTTATTTTGAAAATGAATCAAAGGGAAACCATTGCTTATTGCTTTTCCTGTTTGTCCTTTTTTATTATTTTTATTTCCAGCACCATATTTCTTGGACATCTTTCAGATAACAGATGGCGAATGTTTTCCAGCTCTTTGTTGCACTCTTCACAGTCTAGCTCTTTAGCCTTCATTGTAGACCCTCCGTGGTAGAGCCAGAACCACTACTTTGCAAACAGAAAAATAGCACCGGGATTTTCAGCTACACAACTTCAAAATGAATAGAATTGTTCAAATATTCGCTATAACTAGGCACTATCATTATATACTCACATTTTGGTAGCAGAAAACCTTGGCATGTATTAGCCCTGTACCAAGCACTGAACAAAAATACAAACAAATAAACAAAAAGTCTTTGTTCCCCAAAAGAGAGATGTTTGCTGGCAGAAAGATGAGACAAGGAACATAACAGGTCAGATTCCTTTCTGAAATCTCAGCAAGTGAGTGCTGAAGGCAACTGCCATTCACAGTCCAGATACTCACATTTTGAGAGGGAATAAAAGAAAACTGGCATAAAAATACAGGAATAAGTGCATTCTAATGCAGAAGAAACCTATGGAGAATGGTGATATAGTCAATGTCACAGAAAATGTTGGACCTTTTGGAGGAATGTGATCAAGATAAGGCAAAATTTCTCAAGAGAAAACTAAATAATAAAATGTAAATTATTATCCTGTATCACAGGTTTAGCTGTAATAGAACAGATATTAGAGTCTTAAAATACTGGAACTTTTATATACAGTTGTATATAGAGAAGGAAATCTGGTATCTGGCTGTGCACTGTATGATAAGAAGCTATTGATGATCACAGTAGTGCAGAAGGAAAGAATTTGAGGGAAAGATAAAAATCTTATTCAAGCTGAGCTAACAGTAACAGTGAAATGCTGGGGCATATCCAGCATGACCTAAAATGTTTAGCATTGAAATAATGATGAATGAGGCCATATTCATACATTCTGTGCTTTCTCTGCTGTAAATAATTATTCAAAAAGAGCTGAAGAGGGGCATTTCCAGAACACGTATGATACTGAGGACAACTATTACTGTCAGACTGTCATCCCTTAAAGCTCTGAAATATCCCCTCTAACTATTAAAAATAATTGCTAGGTGCCAAGCAAACAGTGGGGGCATAATTTTACACGTCTTTTTCATGCTAAACTTCTCACAGGCTTCAGCTTAATGTAGTTAGTGGGGAAGAAAAATGCATGATAACTTTTTAGCATAATGATTCTTGTTATAAATTGCCAACGTGTGTATTTTAATAATATGTTCTAATAATCTTTTAATAGATGCTTTAATGGAAATTAATGTGTTACATAACATTATATGAAGCTAAATTAATCGGCATCTTTTATGGTTGTCCTGAAAGAGGAATTCTGAGTATCTATTCAGTCTCAGTGCTGTAATCAGGGCATTACTGGAACGGAATTGGAATTAATTATATGGAATGGGCCCATTACTAATGTGTCCTGCATGGACATAGCAGTCTGCACTAGTAAACTGATCTGTAGAATCAGGACTCAAACTGGTACATTGCAAATACTGCCTTCATAAAAGACGAAATGATGCCACCTCCTGCCTAGGCTGCATTCGTAATTGTTAACCACCCACAGCAGAGCATGTCACAGCTTTTTGCAAATGGTTTTGTAACTCTTTGACTAATGATAGGTGAAAATGTTTTTATAATTACATACTTACACCTCGTCAAACAATTAGTAAATGTCAGGTTTACAATTAACACATGCTATTACTAGAACATGTGAAATGTGTTTATCACCTATACCCACTGCAAAGAGAAAGGTAATTTATGTTGAAAAAAATAAAGGTGAGGGAAACAAGTTGCACGGGGCTGAAAGGACAGGAGCTAGCTTACAAGTAACTCTGTTGTATTAGATATGATTGCAAGTCACTGTCTCTATTGGGATATTGTACTTTATAGAGCAGCTTAGAAGTCACATCGTTGCTGAAAATGTCTGGAGAGATTCTGCAAGTAAATTACAGAGCAAAGACAAATGGCTATCTGAGCCCAAAACTTGGAAGACAGTACCGTATTATATATCTTTATTTTATCTGGTCTTTATTTAAGTTTACTGATGGCTGGCTTTTTACCACCCTACATTTGCATGGAAGCACTGGATACTTTTGCAGCCTTATGCTTTCCTGATCCTCTGTACGGAATGCTTGTCAGGGATGGTGGTTCCCAGACCTCGAAGGGACACACATGCTGGAGGATAGAAGTCCTGCCTTCTCTCTCACTAGTGAATGTAAACAGCTGCCATATAAGGTGTTCCAGTGACCTGGTATACGAACATGCTCTGTGATATAGAATAAAATATACAGAGAAAAAATAATGAACCTGAATCTGAATTAGGCAGAGAATGTGTAGCAAAAATGTTTTTTGAAGGGTGTATCTGAGGGGGAAAAATCTCTCCCCTCCATTCTAGGTTATATGACACAGAGGAGGCTGTGCAACCTCTGCCAATACAGCATCTGTATCTGTGCTGTGTTAATAACCATATAACAGGAACAGCAAAGCGCTCAAGAATCCATGGGAGTCATAGCAACAGAGTAAGTACGGTGATGTAAATCTGCATAATTCACATTGCAGGTCAGTGTGCAGGGGCTTTGGCACACAACGTGTTCACAAATAACGGAGAGTTGATTGCGTGTTTGCAAACTACAGGGTTTTTTTTCCTGCATAAAATACGTTAACTCACATTTATGCCAAATATATTACATACTCATGTCAAGAGAATAGATCCCATCTGTACTGCAGAGATGTAATTAGCATTAATTAATATATTCACATTGTCTGGTTTTCATATATTTTGCCCTGAAGTCATAAATGTGGCATGGCATTTAGTAAGGCAGTATTCATGAGTCTTCATTTGAATTCCAAACATTTGGATTTTGTGATCATTTTACTACTTGTGTTATTAACTGTTTCTTAACATTTATGGAAAGGACATTTTTTTCATTACAATACTTGAGAAATTACTCTTCTGCGTAAGATATTGTTGCAGGCACACCAAATAGCTCAGCAGTTGATATTTTAGTGCAGAAAGAGACAGTTGCAATCAGCTTGTGGAACAGACACAGCAACATGCAAACACGCACTTCACAGACATGAAACAATAACAGAAATGTTTGAGTAGGTTATTAATGAACTGGGATAAAGTCTGTTCACCCAATCCATTTGGCTAATAGCAGCTATATGTATTAACTAGAAAGAGATTGCAGGTTATTCAAGAACAGCACATTCTTAACAATAGCACAGGTTTCGCTGTTTCTGATTCAGCAGGGATCCTTGCTCCATTCAAACTGGTAAAACTGCTCATATTCCCTGCTCAGGAACAAGGTTCTCCTGTGGGCAAGGTGCTCCTGTAGTCTATGAAAATGCTATTTCTACTAGGAAACTTTAAGGGCCTGCGAGACCCTCTGTTGCCACTTTGTTCTATCATTGCAAACCTCAATTCTGATTCTGGCTGGTCTGACTATCGGTGCATAATGACCAGCCAAAGCACATCAGAGTGAGTTTCTTTGAGGAAGGGCTCCATGTGAGTATTAGTGCTCAGTACATGGTATTAAGTCATACTATGTGGCACTGCATGTATTTTTAGAGTAATTTTCTATAACATGTCCTCCCATCATCCGCCCTCCCTTTTTGAACACTCTACCACCCCAGTTAACATTAGCTGCAATTTTTCCCTTCATTTGACACTGCCGCACACAGTAGCTCACAACAGTAGCTCTAATTGCTGGGTAAACACAGAAGTGGCAAACTTTCACAGAATGGCTGGCCAATTGCCCAGGTAACTCTAAGCACCTGAGCTAGCTGCCTTAGCAATGGTTTCATATTTCTGCAATGAATACAGTATCCCCAAATCCAGGAGAGGCCGTGGATACATGATTGGGTTAACCGCTATGCAAGTTGTCCAAGGTTTAAAAGCCACAAGCACATGACTCAGCAATGAGTTGACAATATGGTCATTCTCTAGCAGGGACAAATTAACCTTTGGATGAATGGAAGGCGATTTTGTTGTGTTTTGTCTTTTTCGCTCATGTGTCCATTCGTACCATAATGTTGAGATGATAGCATATTAAAGCTGAAGCTCTTAATTGTGCCTAAATCTTCACATAGGGCATGACCCCATGCACCATTTTCTTGGCACCAGTAAGGATTAACTTAAGAAATTATCTTCAATAGCATTAGGCATTCACTGCAATCTCTGTTGAGCTGACCCAGTGGTGAGGCTCAACTGGATCAGTTCACTGCTGCAGTTAAAATATAAGCTGTCGAGAAGAATGGTTGTTCATATCACTAATCTGCTTTGCCACATGAACCTGCAATCGAGTGTCACAGCATGAGTGAAGCAGTAACAGAGGATGGGAACTCATTACCCCAACATGCTATAGAGGAAAGGTGCACAGTGTGCCAGGGCAGATAGAGCAGAGCACATTGTACCACCAGGAGCTACTATAATCACACTGTTGAGATTCTGAGCTGCTAATTAAATCACTCTGTGGAGCCTTTGCATCACGCAGCTCAGTCCCTCTCTCTTACCCAAGGCTGGTGCATGCAACAGTATTTTGCTGAGAGTGCTCAAGCTGCCTGGAAGAACATTAGCTCAGAAGTATTTGAATGGACTGCTCCATTAAAGATAAACTTTGAAACAAACCTTCCAAGTAGGTCATCAGAAATGCATCACCTGATCTTTATCTCTTTGTTCATTTGTGATACTATATAATACTTGGAGACTAACATTTTTTTTGCAAAACAAAACAAAAAAAAAAAAGATGCAGAGACAACAGAGATGAGCTCAGTGTACCTAACAAAAACCACAGTGGAAGGAATACTGGAAAAGGAATCTTTGCTCCCTCTTAAGAGCATATGGGGACTTTAATTGTGTTTAAACACTGCCAAGGTTTTCAAATATGCCATTAAAATGGGATAACATTGCTTCCTCTTTGAACTGAGTCCATGCAAGTAACACCCAAACAGGGTCAGTTCAAGCCATTGGAATGTGGATATATCTGTGGCATAATTTTATAGCCTAAGAGAAGAGTGAGTCCTCTTTTATGAACTTTAGTTATCCTGGCTGCTCAGTCCAGGCAATAAGCTTATTACTTGTCTCTCTGTGCACAGCTGTGACTCTATCTAGCATCAATATGCCTGTATCAGTGTCAGCAGAATCAAATTGAAGATGCTACAGAAAACTACATTCTTAATATGTGGACTGCATTATATGCAGAGCTTGTAACTTAAGTTTTTTTGCCATTTCAATTTACATTTAGTAAAATGCCTATTTCAACTTAGTAATTTTTTCACACCGAGTTTGAAGTATTACATTCAACCCATCGTTAGGTTATGCAAGAACAAATAACATCTGAACAATTTTCTGAAAGTATAAAAACCACAGGGTTCCCACAATATTCAGATCAGTAGAAATGAGCGGAATGGATTTCCTTTTAACTTTGCAGAATTGTTCACATTTGAGTGAACAAACAAGAGAATTTTCAGCTTGTGTAGTCACATTCTGGAAAAATTAAATTGTTCAAAATGAAAGCATGAAAATACAGGACCCTTTATTTAAAGGCTTGTAAGCACAACACAAACATAACAATAAATCATATCCCAAAATGAAATGTTGCATATAAACTGCTTTAAGTAGGCCCATTCAGGAAAAGATACATAAGCATATACATTACTTGGAGCTCATAATAAGATCATGCTGAAGTAAGACCATTGATGCATACATAAACAAATATGAATAATTCAGGTCTTTAAATGCAGTCATAGTTATCTGAAATCATATAAAATAATCATTTTGTAGTTGCATGCCTACTAGTGCAAGCAGTAAATCCAACCAGAGAACAAAGAACTCACAATGTAAAAGGGACGAAACATATATTAAAAAACAAATTTCAGGTACAACCATGCACAACATGTTTACCAAAATAACTTCAAGTTCTGTCCTGAGAATCTACAAATAGGAAAAGATGTTCACAAATGTGACTTTGGTTTCTCTTACACCGCAGGAAGCTCATACTGGAACTGACATTTAATCTTTACTTCTTATCAGAAGCAAAAAATACCTGTTACACAGGAAATTACTTGTTCAGGGAGTTTTTAGAGATTTTGTCTGATACCATTAGTGCAGAAAAATGAAAAGCCAGCAATTTCTCTGCCATTAAAGATGAGTAATTTTTGTTTGTGCTATTTTAACAACTAACTATCTCCAAAAATCAAAAGCTATAGAGGTAATATAATAGGTCCAGACTTCAATATTAGGCACTAGACCTCCTTACAAAAAGATGGCTGAAAAAAACATACGAATAAAAAAAAAAGCTGATAAAGATTTTTGCCCAGTAGACATGCATTTCTTCTTACATTTTCTACAACATTTTCAGAAAGAAAGCAGGGAGGAGATTGTGTTTTTCAATGAAAAAGTCTAGTTTGAAACTCTCTTTTGTTCAGAAACTTTTTTTATTAGTAAGCAGAGAACAGATCTGGTGAGGAAAGCACACAACATTATTTTCCTTCTTAGTGAAAATGTCTACTGCCCTATGTAGATACATTCAGAGTCTTAGGAGATTTTCACTCTGATTTGGCTCACTCCTGATTAATTTTACCTGATATAATAAATTAGCACAAAATTTATGTGCCACTTGAATCCTACTTAATCCCTCATGGCAGGACTGTAATTCAAATGTAAAACACATGTATCAGTAAGCAGCGTTGTTGTAGCTGTGACAGTCTGAAGTTGAAAATGAGTTGCTAAAGTACAGGGAGAAGTTATATTCTTCTTTGGTTCTGAAAAAGTATCTGTGAAGTTTATACATAAAGGAGATGTTAAACATCAAAAAGTTGATCTGATTTTTCCAACTGTATCAGTTGATCAAGTAAAAATTGTTAGCTTGCTCTACCATCTGGTCTCAATAACATAGAGTTGCAGTCTGAGGGACTTTATATTAGACCCTAGCATTCTCAAGGTGGGAGCAGGAAAATCAGTATTCTGGTGCAAAAGACTTTGGTGTAAAGATTTCTAGTGCACAGACTTCTGTGCTAGCCTGATGTGTGTGATGAGAATGGAGAAACCAAGCCATGAGCAGGGTGTACAAGAGACAATATGAATGGCCTTGTTGACTCCTGATCATTACTTCAATAGGGAAAAACCAGACACCCCCTAAAAGACAGGCAGATACAGAAAGGGTTAGTCCTGGGAGATACCTGAGGACTTCTGTGCATGTTCATTTGTAATGTACTTCCATGTAACCTTTAGCCTATTACTTTAATCTTTTTAAAAATCTCTCATGAGTACTGCTAGCCCACCCAATGAGGAGCTGAGATCCTTGAATGCTCTCTGAATTTAATGAGAATCAAAAATGTTTTTCATTCTGCAAAATAGCACCTTGGGTTCAAGACAACCCGCTGATTGCTTCTATCTAGAAGTAGCCTCTTCCCCTCCTATGATTGCAATGTGCTGGGCTCAGACCAAACTAGACACAAATCAGCGGGCCACATTCTTGTGCATATCCACCACAGGAGTCAATCTCCTGCTGCAGGTAGAAGCCAAAAGGACTTTTTTAGTTAGAATCTGTGACTGCAAAATAATGAATTATCATAAATGTATGGAGCATTAACTCTTACACTTGTCTTTGCATGAAAACTCTGGGATGTATTCCATGCTTGCTGCTGTCATCTAGGAAAGTGTTTTTTGCATGTTTTAAAATGTATTTTTAAAGGCTTTTCCTAATACCAGACTATAGAAAATGTGTTTTACTTTACATTTTTTTCCCTGTAAGAAGTCCAAAAGGGCAGTCTTCATACATACAGTGTAACAAATTACTAGCAGCTCAGGAATCTAGCTCAGATCTCAGGAATATCTACAGATATTCCTATCTAGTCTTAAAGAGCAGAAAAACATAGAGAACTCAAAAGGCTCTGTATGAAAAGAAAATGTAGAAATATTAGGAACCTCTGTCCTTTTCTTCAGGAGCAAATCAAACAATTAATTCTGAAAGATAGATGATGTTACAGCTCCCTTATGTTCTTTTAAACAATACTGTGATTGCATGCTGAATCCTCATGGAGTTTCTGCTTCTCTTTCACATTTAGCTTCCTAGCTGAATTTGACTCAACCATGCACCTTATAAGTTATCATGTACTGCATTTATGTGAATTACACCCAGTTCTTTGAAGACCCCTTGCTGGTTTGCCGCAGTATTTCTGAAAAATACGCAGCTTCTAAATATGCTTAACAGGTGATGTGTTATTGTTGGCTTAATTGCAATGTACCTTTAAAGACATCTTGATGAGTAAATTACAAAATAAACACGTCTTGGAAATATATAGACTAAGGCATGAGTATACAGTTTGTACAATTGAGCCCAGTTTCATAAGCTTCATTAAAATGAACTGTTTACAGCAATTTAGCATAGGTAAGTATTCTTCCTTAAGGTATCAACAAATTCAGTGTAATAAGAATAGATACAATACAGGTGATGCAGTAAAGAGTTGTCAGACTGAGTGAAAAGTTTTTCAGAATACATTATCTGTAAACTTATAATTAAGATACTGCATTGAATCTCAGCTCTCAACTAGTGAGAGCTGAGAAAACAAATCTTAGCAGTTTTCAAAATCCAGAGGGAACAAAAGATTCAGTCATAGCTTACATTTCAGCCAGTAAGTTTTGCCTCAGCCTACTACTAAACAATATGCCTATAGTAAAGTTATATTTCCAAATACAAAGAATTAGTTCTTTATTTAAGCAAGTCTTTTGTTAAATATCCCCTAGTTCTTTAACCAATAAGCAGCACTGAGTCTAGCATAATTTCGAATTCTGTCTGAATGAAATGAGTTTGGCACAAAAAGAGCTTAGACAAATAGGATTTTTCTTTTACATAAAAGATTCCATATTCTAAAGGACATTAAGGTTTTGAAATAACAATTCGAGTCCTAACATTATTTATACCTGAGTTAATACTACTTATATCAGTAGAATAGCAATTTTTTAAAATTATGGTTAAAATCATTCTTTCAGAAGACTTTACAGAGAGTCACATATTTTGACCCAATGGTAGCACTGCAGCTAAGTCTTTCTTTTAAAAGGCTATGATGCTTCAGAGAGGTAGTTTGGACCTGTTCATCAGGCCTTTTACTTATCTCTTTAAAAGAACACTATATAAGGAGATTATTTTATTGTTAATTAGGTGGCATCTTTCACATGAATTTGATATCTAAATACATATTCATCCTATATATATATATGTCCAGAAGACTCAAGACTTTCTCCCTTCCCAAATATGTTTTTCATTAGGTAGTCCTGGGTCTCCTTCCTTTCCTGTTCCTTCCTTCTTTATCATAAAAGGTTTCTAAAAAGAGAAACAGAAATAGAAATCAAGAATTACAAACATTAAAAACTAAAATCTCATACAAATTAAAAAACAGACCACCTACCTCATGAATCATCCCTACAGCACTTGCTCTTAAAATAGCTTAGAATCAGTATTCAGAATTACAAGACCCAGTCTCTTTTTCCTGCTTTCTTCTGTTTACCAGGAAAATAAATATTTCTTCACTCTTCTTGATTTTGTTGATATTGTCTGCATGTTTTCAACACGGATATTTTCTTGGCAGTAGGAAATATCAAACCCCACTCTGCAATAGCGGGGTTTCCCAAAAGGGAAAATAGTGGGGTTTTCCCCAAAGGGAAAAAAAAGAATACGGATTCTCTAGTGGAAAGACACTTTCCTTGTTGGAAAGACATTTCCTTGTTTGCATGTATTTTCTTCTTTTAAAGCATGTCTTCAAATATCCGCTTGACAGGACCAAGTAAAGAAGCACTCCTACAGTATTCATTTTTCATTTGTTTTTCTGTCTGCTTTCAATACTTGCACAAGCTACTTTATAAACTTTTAGAAGTCTGATAACTTGGAATATAGAGTACTGTGGAAAATATGTATCCATCTACTAAGAAACATGGAAGATATCTCCAAGATATACTCGTTTCCAAGAGTATGTAGATATGTCTATTGTAGAGACGTAGTATATTTCATAAATAATGGTCATAAATCATGTAATCATAAATCATTTCAGTATTCTCTGATGAAAAGAAAAAAATGTAAAATGAAAGCACTTCTAACTTTTCATGCGCTTATGTTATCTTAAAAATTTGCAGTTTTGAAAATCAGTAATCTTTTCTGCTGTCAACATTAATGGGTTATTTATCTTCTCAGAGAAATAAAACATTTATTCTCATCATGCTATGATGGAAACAATGGAAGAGAGTTAAGAGACAGAATTTATGAAAGATGGAAATCCCAGATTGAGGTCTTGATAACAGCCAGGATATCAAAGGAAATGAACGAGAAAAGCTGAGTTATGTCTTCTTAAAACTGTAAGAAAATGACCTGTTAATATGGTCTAAAGATCCATGGGCCAGAATTGTCACCATTAAAGTCAAACATGAAAGACTGAAGTAGACTTCTGACATAATGGAAACCAGCAGAAAAATGAGAGCCTACATCAAGCTCTATCATATGGAGTTGAAGTAGATGCTCCTGCTAACACATGAAGTCCTTATCAGAGTAAGAACAACATCTTGGAATCATAAATGAAGCCTCCTACAAGTGGATCAATAGAAGCATAAATAAACTGTGTATGACTTCTGTACCTGAGGGTCTTAAAGATCTTGGACATGTTTTCTCTCATATGTTACATTTGAAAAGAGCAAGTATGTCTGTGCTAAAGATGTATCTTCTTTGTTTTCATAAGTGGTATTTATGGCAAGGAAAAGAACCTTTGTAATCTTCCTCATGGTCAAATAGAAGTTATAGAAAGGCCCGCCAATCTATCACTGAACACCAAACCATTTTTCAGCGGCCCATAACACAAAAAGCTGTGCAGCACTGGGCACTGCAAACTCACTTCTGCAATTCTGCATCGAGGTTATGATGATATAGTCCTCATCGTTTCTTCAACATTCTGTAGATATTAGTAGGATTTTTATGTGAATAAACTTAGTAGGCATAGGACCATAATATTAGCAGTGATACAATTTGCCAGAGGGAACCTCTGCAGATATCATTGCTATTACAGCTGAACAAATACATTGTGAATAATTGGACAGATAAAGCTTCTTTCTGTTCAAGAACTGCTGAAGAGTAGCTTACAGTTTGCTCAATTATATTTGTTATTCAGAGTCACAAAGTGGAAAATTAGAAGAACAAGTCTTACTCTGAAGGTTGTTCACAAGCAAGTAGTTCATACTGACATCTGCAACTTGAACAGTGTCAGTTAGATTTTGTTACTTGTACAGGTCACGTATTATAGTATCTGACTCCTGCCAGTATAAGTATTGCTTTTAGGATCCAGATTCTGATGTGAAAATTTATGCACAAATTCAAAGTATATATTAATTAAAATATCTCCGACATTTTGTACTTGAATATTTCTGTGAACATTCCTGACTTCACAAAAATACTGCAGATAGCAGTCACAAAACACTAGCAACACAAATCTCTCCTTTTTTTTAATTACAACATATATTTATGCATTAAGTATGAAATATTTGTTGAGATTAAATGCTATTTTTTCAGTAAAACAAAACATAATAATAAATTGAAAATACCTCATCAATGATGTATTTTCACTGTACTCATTATCTACATGCTGTAGGCACAGACAAAATCTGAAGAACTGTCATGCAGTGCTTTGACAATTAAAATTATATATTTTTCCCCTCCTACACAGTTTTTTGAAGCTGTCAGATGACATTTTCTTCAAAACTATGTGTTGTGGTGTACTTTATATTTAGGAATGGATCATTTGAAAATTTTCTGTAAGCAAGGAAACTTGCATTTTTTAAAGTTGCATCATTTTTAAAGTTAACATCTGCCCATTATTCCCAAATGATGTAACTCAGATCTTATTTTGGATCAAGGCAAATCAGAAATGTATTTGAAGCTCAAGAAAGGAACCAGAGCTAATACTATTGTTATGATAATATGATAAAGAAAAATCCCCAGTCTACACACACAGAAATCTACCTGAACAGGGATAAAGTCTGGCAGATTTTTTTATAAGAAGCTAAAGACATAATGTAAAAAGATGCTTTTTTTTTGCATCTATCTTTCCCACTCAAAATAAACCAAGAGCGGTATGACTAGAGGTAGCATAAAGGTCAGCAGCAATCAAAAAGTAAAAATAGGAAATTCAGCACCTAATTACCAAGGAAAGAAGGAAAGGAAGGTCAATCTCATAGAAACACAAAAAAAAAAAAAAAAAAAACACGAAAAGCAGATTTTACCTCTCTGCTATCTATATGTTTTTCCAGAAGTCTTCTGTAAAGGAGTTTTAGCTAAATCACATGCCAAACAGAAGAACCTTACTAGACCAAACCCTGTTGGCAACATCAAAGAAAGGATGGAAACAGCATTATCACAACTGTGATAAAACTTTTGCATTCCCAGGCACTCACACCATCTGCCCAGGAACAGTAAACACACAAATAGCAAATCTAAGTCTGGAAAACAGGAAGTTACTTCAACAAACCAGTATTCTAACCACTGTAACTTTTGTCTTTCCTTACTCAAAAATTATCCTCAAAGAGAGTAGGAACAGAGGTTTTGTCTCAATGAACTTTTTGTCCCTCCTTTTCAGTACATAAAAACTCAGAAAAGGCAGAGATTCTGCTTTCACACTACCAGACCCCAAGAGTTCCAGGTCATTTCCCCTAAAAGCAATGTCAACAAAAAATTAAACCAAAAGTGTCATTTTTACAGTTATAACGCTGAAAGGTTCTGTGCTGTGATTGTCCCTTTTCTTATGACCCCAATCTTTTGCAAATTTGTTACACAGTATGAAACAGAAATTGTGGTAGAGACCATTTTCTTTTTTACAAAGCAAATTCTTGGAGTCAAAGAAATAATATGTTATAAATTAGATATACTTGGTATTTTGAATTTAGTTTTGCTCATCTCAGAGATGAAGTCTGGACCTGTATCCCATTTTGTTTCCCATATTCCAGAGAAGTTAAATGAAAACAATTCCATTTCTATCCTGAATTCCTGAAAGGGATTTCCAGGGCCAGTTCAGAACCTGGAGAGAAAGAGCCTCTGACTGAGTCATACCTCCTGGAATTGAGGACTGCTAGGACAACAGGCCCATCTGGAAGTGTCTTCAGTTATTTGAAACATAATAGGCCACCAATGAACCTAAATCCTTCAGGAGAATCAGCTCTACATAAACCATTTCTCACAGTCGTTTAACTTGTTCAAAATCTTTTCTACTTCTTTAAATACCTCATCTAAGTCCTACTTTAAAATCCCAACAGTGACAAACATCTTTATCAAAAAGTTCTAGAGCTTATCGATTCTTACTTTTACAAAAAAAATTCTTCACATTTAATCTAAATTTCCCTTGTTGAAATTAAAGGGTATTTCTTGTCCAGTCCCCAGTGGTTATGAAGGATGCTTTAATGCTCTCTTCTTTGCATATTTTGTATTTTACCTTTTTTATATTTCAAATCTGATATAACATCTCCCTTCAGAATTTGTTCTTTATGCTGAAATACAGACTCAGGAAAGTCAGAGGGAAAACTCCAACTTCCTGTTATGCCAGGGAAAGAAATGCAAGTCTCAAGAAGAGCTGTGATGACATCTTGAAAACTTAAGCAATTTTCACCTGGCAAATTTTTATGGCCTGCATTTTGGTTGCTTGCTTCCATCATTTAGAAATACCTTTAACTATTTTAGAAAACAATGGTTTTATTTATTTCTAAACAAAGAACTTCTTTTTTTCTCTGGTGAATTTCTTCTTTATTAAATGAATTTTTAATTAGCAGCTATCTGCTTCGTAACATATGTTTCTTCAGACTGTTGACATTAAGAGACTTCAGTATCTAGTTTGTCGTGACACAATTTGTAGTCATTAAAAAAGAAACAACAAAAAGATTATTGTATCATATATGGAGGATTATGCACTCAAAAATAGTCAAAGAAGACTTGTCATGAAAAGGATAATTAACCATAATGCACTTCAGTAGGAAAAAGATTTTAAAAACAATATTACCTTCTTTCAGAAACAAAGTTAATCTTTAAAATATATCTCAAATAATGGAAAGAACTTTAAGGCTATATCCTGAAAAGCAGTAAGAGTTTAATCAACAAAGACTGCATTTAAATAAATGTTAAAGTAAACCATTTTACTTGCCACTGCAATGGCCTGAGAGCTCGTGGTCAGTGAGTTATGAAGATGAGCAACTTCGTGGAGAGGCAACTGCAATTTCTGGAATTCATTAACTCTGCTACTTTTGCTTGTGCGAGTACAACTCTAGTTGTACAACTCAAAACTGGTCAGTTTCAGTCTTAGGTCTAGAGGAGCTTTCCCTGACCACCCTTATCCCATAGCCCAGATCCTTGGACCCTTTGCATTCTTCCAGTAATAGCTGAACCCTGCTTTTTTCAGGGCTACCTGTGCAGTGATGCCGTGGAAGGGCCACTACTGGCACGGTATTTTTTTCAGTTGCTGTGCTGTTTTAGTGTCATTGAGATTTAAAACCCAAAGACAGATGCAGGGAAAAGTTGTTGTTGACATTCCTATGGACTTTGAGGGCTGAAAATGAGGTATATTCCACAACTGATCTAAGTTTCACATGCCTGATGCTATAATTAGACCTATGCACCTACAGTGAGCCCTCAGGAGCAGTGATCCTGGATTAATTAAATGGTTATTTTGAAAATTTTAAAATCTTAATTTAGGGGGGTTCCTCGTGACACTGTAATTTAATTCTGTTTTTTCCCTCTTAGTCCTGTATGCCAATTCATATTGCCTTTGATCTACCTTTCTCACCCTGATGCTTCATTTAATTTTAGCTGGCAAAAGTAACTGATTACAGCCCTCTTAAAGTAATTAAGGAAAAGCAATCACATCAGTGCACACTAACAGATTGCTGGCCATCAACATTGCTGTCACCTGGTACTACCCAGGAGCCGGGCAAGGATGAGACATCTCCTACTCAACGCAACCAAAGGGCAATACGTGGAGCACCAAAACAGGAGTCAGCAACGTATCGCGCTGATCCCCAAAGCAGCATACGGGCAGGCTCCAAGTACTGCAGAACAGCCCGTCTCATCGGCTGCGGCACCGTGAGGAAGGTGCCGCCTCCAGTCTTGCTCAACGTACTCATCAGTGACCCGGATGAAGGGTCAGAGCGCACCCTGAACAACTTCACTGACGGTACCACACTGGGATACCCCGGGGGCTGCACTGCCATTCAGAGGGACCTGAACAGGCTGCAGTGATGGGCGGAGGGGAGCATCAGGTTTCTGCTGATGTAAAGCCAAAGACAAAAAAGCAGGTCCAGACACTACTCTTTAAGTAGGTCCCGCCACCCCTCTTTGAAGAGCACCATATTTCCATTACCCAATGTAGTGTCTGTCCTAAATTACAAATACAGCTCCATTTCTGACATTTCTTACTGTGTGCTTCAATACTGGGAACCTTTACAGGGAGATTAAGGAAAACGGCATCCTGTAGCATTTGCATATACGGTTTCTATGACCTTAATGTAGAAAGTCATCATTCTGTTTTCCTATGCACGTTTTACAAACTGTCTAATGGTTTTGCTTTTTGCCCACAACATAATACTATGAATAATTGATATTTAACAAGTAATAATAGTTTACTCTAGCTCTTCTGTTTTACTAGCATCAAGGTAAATTAGAAATTGCTAGAGTTTTTACAAACAGTTCTTCTGATGTTGCTTTTTATATGTTTATACATATTTTTAAAGAAAGCTAGAGAATAACAAAACAAAACCCAAAACAACCCCAAACAAAAACATCTGTTAACTTGACAAATAAAAATGTGTTGCAATACATTTTTTCTGGTTAGTGTAAGTAAGCAGCTACTAGAATACGAAAGTATGAAATTTGTCTCATGATAGTGATTGCACTCCACATAATTATCTACAACAGACATTCATTATTTTATAATGTTTTGTTAATATTTCATTGTGTCTTACAGCATAATTTTCCTTGTTTTTTTCATTTTCAAAGTTTAATGTTTTAATTTAATCCTGAATTTAATATCAGAAGAATATGAAACAAATTTGCATTAATAAAGCAAAAAGTTGAAATAATAAAGTTTTGTACGAAGTAATCAGAGGTATATGACACATAGAAAATGAATCAGTTAAAAACTATGTTTGACAAATAATGAGTTTGATTTCTCATATTTCATTCATATTTTAGGGCAAGCAATAAAAATGAAAACTTGCTGGAAAAATGTATGCTTTGCTTACTTAAGTTGCAAGCACTAAATATTTGAAAGATACTGAAAATAACTTCAGATTTCTGTCTCTCTCCCTTATTAGAAAACAGTTGCCCTACTTTAGCTATATTAAGAAAAACAGAAAAAAAATCTCCATTTCCCCTGTTTCACAGTGATATTGAAAAATAAAGGAGTAAAGATAGTTTCTTCTGCCTGCATTATGCTACTTATGGTAATAACACAGTGGATGTAAAAGAAGGATGAGGGAAAATTTGTAAACTGTATTAAAGAGTTGTAATAAGAGAAATTCTGATTAAATACAAGGTAGCCCTAAGACACTGTGAAATCTCCATTCTTGGAAATAACTCAGAATTTAACTCAGAACTCAACAACCTAATCTGTGTTTTCAGAGAGGGTTTGAACCAGAGTTCCTTCATACCTATATCATTTTATGTTTGTATTTGTATTAAGATGAAAATTAAGATTCTTGGGATGTAGCTCTGCTTTTGCCTGTACTTTTATGTACTTCTGAATAGAAGTCACAGTCAGAAGGACTGAGATATAAATGATAGAAAGGGTAGCATAGACAGACACACTAAGGAAGGAGAGAAAGAGAAAGAAAATAAAACAGCCTTACTGAGAACAACAAAACTAATGACCTTTGATTTCCTGCAGATGATTTAACACCCTGTAGTAACAAACCCAAATCTGAACTCTAACCATCCTTGGCAATAGCACTTCCATTGNAACTAATGAACTTTGATTTCCTGCAGATGAGTTAACGTCTCCTTAACACCCTGTAGTAACAAACCCAAATCTGAACTCTAACCATCCTTGGCAATAGCACTTCCATTGCAGTGCCGGAAGCGCTTCTCTTTCTCCCTCCTGTCTTACAGGAGCTCAGCTCTCGCACTTTACACCGCTCTCTGCTCATGAAGGACTCGCCCGCCTCCCGTTGCTCCAGCCTGTTCCCATACTGACCAGCCAGCTCAAGCCGTGTGTCTCAGTGCTGGCCAGCCAGCGGGCTGAGCAAAGCGCGTAGCCCTCGCCACAGCCGCTCTCCCACTGCCACCTTAACCCTGCCTCTGCCTTCTGGCCAGCTAGTTTCAGTATCTAAGAGACTCCTACAGCCTTCAGTGTAACTGAAATTAGGCAATTGTCAAAATTACTAGCAGAGCACGAGTAGCTAAACAGGCACACGCATGCTTGAAGGTCCATTTGTATATCTGGAAGGCCTGGTAGTGCATTTAGGGGCTGAGCGAAGCTGTGGTAAGTACTATGCCAACGAGGAAGCCCTGGTTGCAACAGCTAACTCACAGAAGGGCAGTTCAGTCTTTCACATGATTTTGGTGATGGCATAATTCAATTCCAAGCAGAGTGATTGAAAAATCAGTCCCACATAAAGCACTCATAATACCAATACTCTTTCTGTTGCTACACTCATCCACAACATTTATGATACCCAAGGATTTAGATAGAAATAGGATCATCAAAATGAACAAAACAAAACAAAGCAAAGCAAATCATAAAACCTAAGTTTTAAAATCACCTTTTACACTGACATAAAAAGGAAACTTTGCTACGTTTTGCATTTGCTGAACATTTGCAGTTTTGAATGTGTTATTCCTACTGACATGAGTAAGACTGAGGTCATATAGGGCGCTTGACTCTCATACATCAGATGAGAACATGAAGCGTCACAACTGCTAGTGCAGTTTTTTTTTTCTTAATTAAAATTGAACCTATGCTCTTCCTCAATTTGCATGTTCTGTGGAATTACCATTCTTCAGAACAACAGATGTGACAGATTTTGCAGAAAGGTTTCAGATGACTACAGACAGTATGTCTTGCTGCAACAAACTGATATACAACCTTTACTAATTTTCTGTCAGAGAAGAGTGCCAGATGTTGAGGAGCCAGATGATGAGGAGCCTATCCTGACAATCGAAAATCATTATTTTTTAAGCATCAAACAGAAGGGGGTTGTGGGAAGTAAATCGTGGTTTTAAGACAAGACTTTAGGGTTTGACTTGTAATTTTTGAACAACAGAGACTGTCATTACAGTCCTGCATCACACAACTACATAAATAAGGAAGACTCAGTGTAAGAAAGCAACAATCAGAGATTATAATCTATTTTATCTAAACCTTTTTTAAAACTCTTTTTTAGATACAGACTTAGTCAAACTCTTTCTTAGACACATCCTTCACACTAGCAGGTTACGGTGGCACCAAGATGCTACCTGTATGAAGAACACCCAATCAAACAAAGGATTTTTTCAAACGAGGCTGACTACCTTAAAGGGACCAGTCCTCTGGTTGTTCCAGCTGGTACCCCCAGGCGATCATAGCACTTCAAAACCTTAATAGTGTTCTGACTCCTCCAGTCAGAAGGTTGTTAACTTCCTGCTAGATCATAGCAGATGGCATTAAAATAGGGCAAACTTCCTAGGCACAATGTCGAAGTATGAGGGAAACTCTTACATCCACCCCCCCAAAAATAAAAATAAAAATAAATACATAAATAATATTTGCAGTTACACATATATAATATGTGAAATTCAAGTCTGCCTATATTTTGATCTGTGCTTTGAACCAAATTCACTATTGCCATTGTAGGTAAACAGCCCTGCCATATGGGTCTCATTGAGGACTCGAACATAAAGACACCTATTTGTTGAATTTTTAAAGTCTCTGGATAGGTGAAGATGATATGTTCTATTCTGCTAAAATATGAGGGCTCCTGGGCAATTTGTCTCTCTTATACCTAAGGGTATAAGTATGAATGTAGATCTTATCTTGAGATACTATAAATGAAATATTTTGACTTTGATGTTTCAAAGTAATTTAGAAAATCTCAGTCCTTATTTATATTAATTTGCTTTAAAGGTCTCTTTCAAGGGCTGTTTATTGTCACTTATTTATGTATTATATTTATGTATAGCTATACAGAAAGTAGGTGTTAAGTTTTTTCATAAACATCTGAAAAGTAACATACATTCTCCATCCTCCTTTGAAGGATCAAGCTAGTAAACTATAAACAAGGAGCTTTGCTCTTATTTAAGAAGAGGGAATCTGCCAATTATAAAGTTTCCACCAACTAGACCTTCATTGTTTCAAATTTTACCTTTCAGTTTCCAGACAGTGTCATTAACACATACTCTATCAGTAGAGGAGCTTTTTTTAATTTAACAGCCTGCAAGTCTGAAAGATGCTTCTGATATCTTGCATTTTAATGGCAGAAAGGGGAAAAAAACACCACCACCACCACCAAACTTTTCTCTCTGCAGCAGTTCTTCCAAACAGAATGCGTTAATTCTATGCACGTATCTGATTGTTTTGTGTTTTTACCCATCTGAGGGAAAAAAAACAATCCTAGCAAAGCAGAACAGGAGCAGACCCTACACAATAAAAATGCACGACAACACTGACACCTGTTGGCTAAGTATAATGATATCTTTATAATTCTACGTTTTCATAAGACCCGAAAGTTCAGTTTAAATCAATACACCCCGTCTGCACAGATAAGTCACATGCATATGCAGAGCCAAATATGAAATAAAATTCAAAGATCTGATCCTTAATGATCCTGTAGACTGAGATCCATATGTGCTGAGATCCATAGGCAGTGACAGAAGGCATATTGTAATTTAGTGCCAAAGTTTTTCTGTTTACCTCAGTGTAAGCGTAAGATGGATTCTAGAAAGCAAGTATTGCTGTTGTCCTGAAAACCATCTTAAATAAAAGCTGTTTAAGAATGAACTGACAAATGTGGTATCTCATTGCTGCCCCTCCTGCAAAATAAAAAAAAAAAAAAACATGGGTTTCGCCAGAATACCAGGAGAGTGAAGCAGCAGTATGGCATTTCTCCTCCTGCAGCAGTGACCTGACATGAGCTTTGTTAAGGTGAATTGCTAATAAGGAGGGAAGACTCTACAGAAAGGAGAGAAGGAGATAACAGGATCTGCTTTCTCTTCAATGTAACTGCAAGCTGTGATCCTTCTCTAGTGGATCTCACAGAAGATAAGGATGTACTACAGTAATCAGCTGTTGTAATTACTCTCTGGAGCTGTCTGGATCTGTGACTTAAGGACTAAGGCTTTCTAGCTCAGCACCTCTGGTGACAGTGACAGCTCTTATGAGCCTTTCCTGCAGTGTGTTTAGGCAAGTGTTACAGTAACAATAGCCATCTAAACTCTTGATGACCTAAAAAGCAGAATTTCAGTATGAATCTTGGGTTTCCTACTTCAATATTTCTGAAAAGATGCAAAGTCAACAACAAATTGAATGCTAATCTGAACAGGCAGCAAGTCCAGTAGTTTTTCAAGGTCTCAGAACAGTCTTGTCTTCACTTCTCCGGTGATTGCTAGCCTCCCGTTCACCAGGTCAGTAATTAATTCAGCCTTCAGTACATTAAAAACCAATTCTTCTTCCAACATAAATGAGAGTTCAAAAAACCTTCCAGTTCCTAATTAATATCATGTATGGGCTGTAGTTCAAAAACCTCTGCAGTTCCTCGTTAGTGCCATGCTTGGGCTCCTCAGAGGAAAGCTCTTTCAACCAAAGGACATTTCCACAACCCAGTGTAGCACCAGCTCTTGTACTCGTCTTACGCACTACCGTGATACCAGAATTTATGGTATTTAGAATTTATTTACCAGAATGGAAGCCAGGGACAGGATCAAAGTAGCCATACCTGAATCTGCATAAAAAACGCAGGCGAAATAAGCAGACCATAATTAAACTGGCTTGCGTTAAGAATAGTCCCAAACATGGTAATTATTAGAGGCCATTCACACCAGTTGTGTAATCTGTTAATCTACATGAAGGGTATTGTCTGGAACAGTCATTTATTTCCGAAATACATAGCACAAAAAAACATGGACTAGATTTTATCTGTGTCAAATCACGGAAAAATATAATATAAAAAAATTATGAGGAAAAGAGTATTCTACAACCCAACATGTCTTCCAGATATTATACTGCTGCAAGGAACACCTAGTTTTCTAGCACAAGTCAGAGTATTTTGCAAGTGAGTACTTTGATCCCAAGGACCCTTGTGGCATTACCCAAACCATAACACGTCCCGTAAAGAATATCCATGTACTGTTAGCTTGCTGAGAAGGGACACTCGAGTAGCCAGGCAATGTTAGCAGATCAGTTAGCCCATCAGTGCAGGGAGGTGTTTTTACTACGTTAGAGAAATTTCTGCAGTCACAGCTAATCTGTAAATCTAATCAGGGGAAATAACAGGACTCCTGCAGCTACTTTGCAACCTGCCAACCCCGCTCCAACTGAAGCAATTCAATATTAATCTTTTGCTCAACAGTTCTTACCCCTTTTTTTGCTGTAGTTTTTTTTTTCTTTAAATAAAGGCATTCTGGAAGTACTGAGTTAAAGGCAAAATGCATAGTTCATACTGAACTAAAATAATTGACTTATGAGTGACAAAATAATTATATATGCTTTCATTTTTTTTAGCTATTTTTATATAATTACTAGCTTCTGCACTAGGAAGAACACAGTGTTCTCAAAGATTAATATTAATTGGCTGACTCGATACACAAGAATGCAGCATTCTTGAAAAATTATGCTCTGGGAAATTAAAAAGTTGCCTACCACCAATTAGGAAACTTGTATTGCTGAGCATTTATTGGTGTTTTTAACCTATCATCTTATTTGAAATTTTTGATCAGATAGATAACCAATTTTCACGATGCATGTCAGTTGTGTGCTACTGATCACTCAAACCTTTAAGTCTGAATCATTATTTCAGAATATACTGGTAAATCACAGAATCACAGAATGGCTGAGGTTGGAAGGGACCTCTAGAGATCATCCAGTCCAACCTCCCTGCTCCAGCAGGGACACCCAGAGCACGTGGCACAGGGTGGCATCCAGGCGGGTTTGGAAGATCTCCAGAGAGGGAGACTCCACAGCCTCTCTGGGCAGCCTGTTCCAGGGCTCTGTCACCCTCACAGGAAAGAATTAAGACTTTTTGTTGCTGCAGTTATTATAAAGCTACTTAATAGCTGATTTATGTTTCAAACTTTTTTAGTGATGAAATAAAGCCATAGTGAGGCAGGTGTTACTTGAGGATAACAGAGACATGTTTAGCACCTTTATCTGCTGCAGCATGCACTATTAAAAAATAATTTAATGCAAGTGCCTACTTTGCACTCTTGGGTATTGTAGAGATTGGCAAAGATTTAGAGAGAAAAGTGAGGAAAAAAAACAATAAAAAGCAATGCTCTGGGATTTATTTGATCATGGAGGGGCACTGATTTACAATCTGAATAGCAGGAACAATGAATATAAACAATTTAACACAACTAAACAATTGGCCACGTATGCACTGTAAAAGCCATTACAAGCCCTTTTCAGAAAAATCAAAAGAGATATAAAAATAGTATACTATTAGTAAAGTTGGCAGTGTTTATCAAGCAATTAGCTAAAGTAATTCAACAATTTTTATAAATGTGGTGATTCTACAATGCTGGGGTCAAATTTCAGTGATGTCCCCAGCACAGGTAACACAAAAGTATTTGAATATTAGTCCCTTTCCATTAGAATTGAAATCATTTTGTATCATAAGACAGAGGAGAGCATGAGAGAGTTGCAAGGGAGGGTATGGATGCAAGGAGGGTGGATGGATGGCCAGACACCCGGATTTCCAGGTTCACTGGGTGGGCCAGGACACAGTGATGGATCCAATGATCCATCAGCTCACTGATAACAATTCCTCCCTCTGAGGAGTAGCAGGGGGAGTAGCAGCACCCAGAATGCTCTTTCCCTGCCTGCTGCCCTACAGCAGGAATGCTGGATGGTGGAAAGATTCCTGCTTCTTGATCCTACCGCTCTTTTATTTTTTTCCTGTCCATTGCAACTGTATTCCCATTGACATGATATATGGTGATACTGTTGAAAACTCTTCTAGTTTTAAAGCAAGTACACCGCAAGTGAAGCATTATATAAACTCTGTATAGAACAGCCCAAATATCCTGTGATTTATTTTAATAGTCACAACTTCCCTTGCAGCAGATGCCCGGTGAAAGAATTCCCTCTCTGAAATCCAAAACCTATTCACTTGAGAGGTTTGCTCTTCTCTTTGAGTTTCTAAGTGCATAATCTGACGCAGATCAAAGTAGAGTGACTTGGCATGATCTGCCTTAACAGCCCTCTTCCAGTAAACACAGCCATACCCCCTGTTCGGGGTCATCCAGAATTTGGTGTGAGATGCTGCTCTCCTTGGTTTCCTGCAAGCAGCAGGACATACGCTGGGCAGGAGCCACTGCTTTTCAGAGCAGCCAGACCCTGCCAAGCAACTGATCAGTTCTGATCACTGCCTACGGAATCACATCTTTCAAAGAGGACTAAACTCTAAAATGGAAGCTGAAAAATTCTGTTGCTTATACAAGAAAGATTCATCCTTCCACAATGGGCAGCAACTTTGTTTTACTTTCATTTTATTCCTTTTTTTTTTTTTGTCTAAGTTGAATTGGATTTACGAGGAGGAAATCCCTTCCCTCCACTTTCAATCCCCACGTCTGCCACCTCCTCGCACTGTTTTGTAGCCCACGGAACAGCAGCTGCTCTGCAGCGCCACACCATGGCCTGTGCATCCCCTCCACAGCCACCGTATCATCGTCACTGTAATATTTGGAATATTTATTGCAATGGGATTCCCCTAGGAAAGAAAGCAGGATTTGGGGGTTGAGATTCGGGATTTTTACTGGTCATATCCCGAGTCAAGTGCATTAACACCTTATCTATCTGCTCTGGCAATATTGCTATCATTTCCCTTGGATGAGGACCTAGACGCAGCTAGCTGAGCCTATGCCTACGCCAAATGGGATTATTACAGTGCATTATACATGTGGCTAGTTTTGAAGACCACCTGGAAGCTACAACTGGAGCAGTGTGTGCCTGCCCACCAGATTAGTGGTGTCAGCTGTGAGGCACACAGTGCATCAGCTTTCCAAACATTGCAGTTTCCATCCATGTAGTGGTGTAGTGGAACTGACAGTACTCTGCAAAGTCCTGCATGATGTAGTCTCTAACAGACTATCTTTATTTTACAGCTAACCTTTTAGAGCAACTGAATTGCTCTAGCTAAGATTCTGAGATATGAGAGACAGGCTGTTCTCATTGCAATCCTTGACAGTACAATTTCTTCACCTATCTAACAGAGCCCACAGCTGTTGATCCAATGATCAACACAGGGGAATACACATCAATTCCCTCAGACCTCTGCTGGAACAATTGGTTGCTAAGCTTTTTATACAACACAGTTGTGATCCATGTATTCAGCCATATTCAGGCTGGGGGAATCGTGTATATTGATGCTCTGGTAGCAGCAATAATAGCTTAGTTAGTTAGTTATTATATTTTAAAATCACACAACATTTAGAAATCAGAACAAGACCTGCTAATCACAAGAATGACAAAAATTACAAAGCAGCAAACAAGGAAGCACAGCTTACTCTGCCTTTTTTTCCATCAGAGATCAAGGAGTTGGGATAACTTGGCGCTGGTCCTCATGTCCCCACACGGTAGTTCATGTGCTGAACTACAGGTTTTCCTGTACCTCGCCATCACTATAACTTTTTGTACCTTCTGTCTCTCCTGGATTTTTGTTCATCTGAGTTGTATACACAGATAGTCAGAATCAGATCTCATTGCATGTATTGATAGAACTAACTCCAGAAAAGTTAGTGGAACCTCTGCTCAGACATCCCCACTTACAGCCAAATTTTTAAATCACAAGCTAACATCTGTCATAACTTCACATTAAAATTCTCCATGGGCATAAGTTTCATTCCTAAAGCTCACAGATGGCATTTTAATACTTCTATATGAAGGAAAATCTTACTTGCCAAGGGAGTGCACTCAGTTCTTCTCATCTAAAATACCTGACTTAAACATACTCTAATTCCTCATGGACTGTTTATAAAGGCAGTCGGTCGGAGCTAAGGCAAAGACAAAGAGAAAATGAAAGAAGGCAGCTACGTCAACTGAAATGTCAAGGTACTGGCTGGGCTAAAGCTTACTTCCAAAACTAATTAGAGCAGGGAACGGAGATATATATATTTTCCACATTTCCACCCATTCCTGTGTATCAAACCTTTCAGTGACCTCATCAAAACTACTTGTTTAAAAAATCTGGAATAATCAATCCTAGTTCAGACCCGCTTTGAAATGATTTTTCATACAGCTTTCAAAGATGGAGACTAAAATAAATGCCACTTCACAGTATAACACGGAAATACTTCTCATGTTTGGATATATTTTCTCCAGTTAGTTTTTTGTTGCTGTTGTTTTTTGTTTTTTTTTTTTTTCTTGCATTTTGCACTGCAAGGAGCATTGATTAATGTGAATGTTTTAGCTGTAGTTGTTGTTTGTGTATAAACTTTTGTTAAAACAAGTACTGCAGAATAAATGACCTTTATACAGACACCTATTAAGGCACTAAAAGGCTTGGCTACATTCATCTGAGACGGGTATACATAATGTTTGGAACAATAAAGGGATCAGCAGCTGCAAGGGGGTTGAATTGAATTCTTTAACAATAGAAAAGTTTTTCAGGCCCAAATACCAGCAAAGAGAATTTTTTGCAGATAATCCAGGAGAAAGAAAATAATAAAAAAAAAATGCTAGCCAACTTTGCAGCAGTTAGCATAAGGGTGCCATCTGAAACATGTCAGCTTAAGAGTGCCCCATAGTACCATTCTTTTACACAGCCATAGTATTCAGAACTGTTTCCCCAAATAATCCCAGATGGCATGCCACAAAATTTCAATTCATTTTAAAAGCTTTCTTTGCTGTTATTATGTGATTGAAAGTGCAAAAGCAAGTTGCCATTCTCATGGCACTATTTGCATTGGCTATTATCCCCTAAAATCCCCTTTAAACAGCTACATTGTCAGCCCATAGGCCTCATTTAGAACTACAAAAAAGCCCAGATTAATTCGATCAAAGGGAGAGCCAAGTACAAAATGCACTTTTCAAACTGTATCAGAGTAGGTTCCCTTTACAGATCCCTGCATGGCTAGAGCGATGCAAAAAAACCTGCCTGAAATAAAGCCTGAGCACTAACAGAAATAACTGTGTGTGTTTCACATGGAGCTTTTGGGTCTCTTTCAGAGTAAATATCTATCTTCACTACAAATGATTAGAATAAAAAATAGTTAGATTTAAGTCTGTAAATTAACCAGCCAATATCAGCTTTTGCAGGTTTGGCTTCTAAGCCCCATTTTCAGGAAGTACTGAGGTATTTAATGGATAACTTAGCTAGCTGTAGACATTTCTGAAGTCTGTATGCATGAGGATTTTTAATTAATTAACTTAACAATTGACCATGAAATTCCCAGTAGCACAAATAACTCTCCCCAGAATCATATTGTGGCTATTGCAAAAAATCATCAATTCATCGGTGAGCCAAAGGAGAAAGAAAAACTGGTATATTTTTGCGATATAATCATTCCATAATTCAAGGTGAACCCTTTCAAGCTAAGCATAATACAGCCTACAAATCTACAGTCCAAGAGGCTGCAGTGGCTTTTCACTCTCACCTGCGAGTACTTCTGTTTCTCGCGTCAGCTCCTTTGGTGCCTCTGCTCTCTCAGGCTACTGGAGTTTGCCTAGTGGTGATGCCATCCGCTCTCTCACCCGCCAGCTGAAGCCCTTCCTTCAGCAGCTGCATCTGTGTGCCGAGAAGGACATTTTTACAGCGCAAAGAACCGCAGCACAAAGGTAGAGAAACTGCACGTGTGCGGCGCGATGTGCCATGGCCTCTTAAAGCACACATCAGGCAGAGAGGCATGCTGAAGCGCCGAGCAGCTGCAACTCATATTACAGTCAGTTAAGCTGTAAGATGAAAATTGGGTGAATGCTTTTGTTAGCTCCTTCCGATGGAGCTTAGGTCTCCAAACAGTACAAAGTTAATATAACAGAAGTATTTGTTTATTTACTTATTGCATTTTTTAGAATAAGTGCTTGTGCGGTATTAATAATAAATGCCGTGGAGCAAGATAGAGTTCCTGTGGAGACAGAAATAGCTCACACCATGAAGAAAAGTCTTGAATTTCTGTGTAATAAACGTATGTTACCTATAGGTACATTGGAATGCAAATTTTGTTTTACTCCTTGCAATTATGAAAACCATTATTTTTAATTTGTGATCTTGGAACATGAACAGAGGAAAAAAATACAATATTTCTTTTAAGGAGCACAGACAAAGTGTGCACACTTTTAAAAAAAATATCAGTTACAATAAGGAATAGCACATATTCAATTACATATACAGTCTGATTTTTTAAAAAAAAAAATGAAGGATTTTGATACTTATATATCATCCCACATATACAATGGTATGAATAAGGGCCAGAATTTGTTACAATCAGTCATAACAAAGTAATCAGGTATGGTACTCTTCACTTGATTTTATTTTTTATTTCTGTGTTTTTTCTTTGTACCTAGTAGCATACAGAAAAATAAAAAGCTTTTACTAAGCTATTTTGTCCCTAGAAAATAAGATAACTTCAGTAAATATCTGTCCCTGCTGCCTCTTTACTGTAAGACGTATTAATTATTATACAACTGCAAAAGTTTCAATACTGAAAAGTAGTTCCCATATATGAACAATATAAAAATAAACTTTATGAAATGAGGCTCCAATCCTGTAAACATGCATGTCAAATGCCATTAAAACTCATTGGTCTTTAGTGGGTTGTAAAAGTTACTCTACGGTCTCCTTTGGATGTCAATGTGTAAAGGGACTTAGTTCAAACAGGGATCTTCAAACACAAGCTCAGCTTTTTTTGTCTAATCCTAGAAGTTCCTAATCACTTACAGATATCTAATTCCCAACAGGAAAGTTTCATAAGCTGAATCAGCTTGTAAGCATTCCCAGGCTCAGAACATAACATGGAAGTCAGTAATAAAGTAAATCCCTCAGGATCCATGAGCTTAGGATTCCTGCCATTTCTCAGTAAATTCTGATCAAAAAGGCATTCTCCAGCTACACATATAAGATTACCCTGTGCCCAAAGCGCAGCCGGATGAGGCAGTGCTTCTGCTGAGCTCACTAAATCATCCAGGCAGTTGCTGGAGCACTCACACTAGAGGGGATCTGAACCTGCATCATCATCCCTACTGCAGGGTGGATTATTCTACAGGGGCTCTTATGCCAGCAGAATTACACTTTGCATGGCATAAATAATATAGAGAATGAAAAGACTGGAAAGAAATATGACTCTATAGTCTACTACCCAAAGTATTCATCTGTCCAACTGTAGATCTTCTCCAAAGAACATGTAATGTAAAATGTATGTGTTTGTTGACCCTTTCTGGAAGCAATCTCAGCAATAAATTCCAGAGTCATACCCTTTCCCTAGCCTAGTATTTCCCTAGTATTTTTGAGTTCAGTGTGGAATTCCTTTAATATCTGAGGGATTTGGGACATATTCCTAATTATCTCACAACATTTTCAATAGTCTACTACTTTGAATATATGTTTATAAGAAAGGCTTTGAGCATTAGATTCAAATCATCTCAGGGAGAAAAAGGAATTGAACTTGAAGCCTTACACATCAGTTTCTTAGCCAGATGCAGTGTGTCTTGGCCACTGAATTAACAAATAAAAGACAAGGAGCTACTACTACCAGGCACTAACATTTAAGCAAGCTCAGAGAATGTAAACTAAATCCTGAAGGCAAGAGTAAAAAGTCCTTTTTAAGCAGTTCCTAACTTAGGTAGTTTCACACCAACAACTAGATTTTATGGATTCGCTCATTAACCATCTAACTTTCCAACATATTATATAGGTAGTGCCATCCAGTTATCAGCTCTTAGTTCAAATACACACACGAGATGCTTTAATCTGTCTCACTGCTCTCTCCTTAGAGGAGAGCAGGAACAACTCTTCCAGCAAGGAGTATACCCAAGCAGCCAAACTCTTCCTCCTGGCCTGCTGGTGACCTGCCACATGGATCTGACCACTCCTCTTGCTGGAAGGAAGAGGTACAGAGAGAAGCAAGGGTGCTGTGGTGAGGGAATTTCTCCATCTCTGTTGCATGAGCAGACACCTTCCTCTTCACAGTAAAAACGTGCCTCTTTGTGATGCACCACGGACAGGCGACAGTAATAGGGAAGCTGACAAGAAAATTCTTCTGGTGCCACAGTATTGCAGAAAGAGAGGAGAGTTTGTTGTCTGGTGGCAAAGCTTCGTTAACCATCTGAAAGAGATGATTACACTGGATAATCAATAATAATGCCCATTATAACATCTAGTATCACAGTGCTGAAATTCACTTTTGACTAGCACTTATTAGCAAACTGGCGTAGCTCTTAACAAAATGGATTTTTCTTGCATATTGAAGTAATTTCTATTTTATGTGCTTTGAACAGATTGAAGTTAACCAACATTTTTTTCTGATGTCAGCATTTTTCTGTATAATTCTCAGCCATTTTTATGAGATACAAAATATCTCTGACCAGTGCTATCCAGGATAAGTCACTGTTTTTTTCAGATTGTATGACATTCTTCAGAATACTGAAGAAAAAATATGAGAAGGTCATTAGCAGGGAGGTTTTATTAGACTCTGTAGAACTAGGTCTAGGCTAAGAAGTGATAAGGATACAATCTGATCTTACATTGATGAAAATCTGCAATAGCTCCTCCAAAAGCAGTGGAATTAAATGGTACACAAGAAAAGAGGTTCAGACCAACCTATTTACACATCAACTTCCTACTCTTCCAAGATCCAAAATAGTCAAGGCATTAAATTCAATCTTGTCTTCCGGCACACATCTGTTCTAGAAATGCCCTCTGTTCCTTTGATTTGCTACTGTAACATCAGATTTCAGGGTTTCAAAGTATTACTTCCTGAGACCGACTCTCTGTGTCTGTCATCTGTGTAATGCCCATGACTGTAAAATAGCCTCTTACACTGCTTTTTTGACACTGTTCCCACCATAGATTTCTAATAGTCTTGTATAGTTTTCTTTCAATAATAACAATATCAGAAATGAAATCACGGGAAATCCTTTGTCAGTAGTTATATTGCAGAAATACAAGACTTGGCACTAGTCTTTTAGTTTCACAAAGAAAAGTGCTGATATGTATGAAATTTGTAGCCCTATAAAATGACAAAACATTTTTATCAACAAATTCTCACAGGTACACTTTCCAGCTTCTAATTTCATTTCAGTTTTGCCATTTGTATGCTTATTACTTGACAAAGAACAGTTCAGACAGGTGCCTCTGACTCAGAGTTGTGGGAGGAAGGATCCAAAGACACTAACTGCATTACTGCGGTGGCCTGAGCTGAACCCCGTGTTCAGACTAACCTGGGACTGTCAGACTCCATAGGGGTATCTCCTGGAAACAGGTCCATGTACACGCAAGGTGAGTGCATAAGGAAACAGGAGGACGAGCCAAGAGTGGACAGATGGAAAACTCACTTCACCAGGCGAGTACAAATACGACGGTCTATGAGGAAGCTCACCAGAGCTAAGGTAAGGTGAGGACCCCTCTCTGCTTTATAACCAAGAGTGGAGAAAAGGATTGCTTTCCTCTCCCAATCCCATTATTCCCCATCTCACTATTACCCCCCTACTTTAATGAGGAAGATAAATTTGGAAGCAGATTTATACAATATCCTGATGGTGCCGGCAGCCTGGCACAGTGAGGTAAGGTAGCCTGGTGGCTGGTCTGTAAACAGCTTTCTCTTTTCAGAGTGATACAAATTCAAACGCGTCTTTCTGCCTCAGTTCCTCAGTTGGGATAACTATTTTTCGTTAGTGGTGCACATCACTTAAAGATTTCCAGTACTGGACACATGTAATTGCTGAGAATTGTGGCATTAATTTGTGCAGCTGCGAACATAGTATGTTCTACACAAGTTTCTTTCGGCAGCTGTTTTCTGGAACTTTTCATAAATGTACGTTGAGTTGTAGCCTTTTCTTCCATCTGTCTCAGGCCTCCTCTACCAAAGCAAAGATTGCTTTTGGCTCCTTTAGCAAAACGAAGTACTCATATTTGCAAAATTCCCAAAGAGCTTCTAATTTCAGACATGTGTAGGTGTATCTAAAAGCTGCTTCCTGCAACTTAAAGTAGCTCCAGTTTCCTGAGGATTGGAATAGTCCAGAAGTACCATTAAAAGAAAGAAATAGGCTTTTCATGTCACTCTTGAAAGCATCAGTGCTAGTTAATGACCAGAACTGGTGTGAGAAAATATACATAGTCACTGCCAGGAAACACTCCTCCGTATATCTGCAAATGAGGAGTTAGGGACACTTGCCACCACTCTGCTCACATTACAGCATTTCACTTTGCTCCTCCAGCGTGGGCAGTAACAAAGCAGAGGGATTTTGCTTAATTCATTTTTCTCTTTCCTTTTTATAAAGTTTGCAAAAAGTTCATATTTCCTTGCTAGTGACTATATGGAAAATAAACTAGTAGTTAAAAGTAACATGTACTTTGTTTCCTTTTGCATTTTCCTGTCGGATTTGTTTTTTTGAGGTTGCCACAATATACCAAGGTAGTTTTATGTACTTATGATTTAACTAGTCAAACGTGCAGATATTCCCTGAAAGGTTTATTATTACTATTCCACTATTTCTTATCCCTGAAGCTGCCGCGGAACGCAGCCAAAATGGCAAGCTGGGGCCACAGTTGCCATCTCCCTCTGTTGATTGCCCTGGTGCAGCTCAGCTCCCGACAGCATGTGCACTTCACTGGGAGAATAAACCTGAGAAAGCCTTTGCTTAGGCACGTGACTAAGCACTGCAAGACAGTCCCATTGTAATGCAAAATCCTGTAATACATTTTATGTTTCAATTTCTTCAGCCTTTACCTGTATCTGTGGAAACCTCTGCTTTATGTTATTCATGGTCCTACACTAAAATAAAAATATATCTATACTGAACTCCTCCATGTTTGTCTCAACCAGCAATAAACTAATAAACCAACAAATAATCTTTTGGCTGCAAGATCTTTGCTATCAGTAAATCTCCACACTATGACAGCCTAGCAAAGGAAGAGTAAATATCCACTCAGGATGAAATATATAAGAGTAAATAATATTTCATACCACATAATTTTTCTGTGTCTACCCAGAAGATCTGAAGAGCTCATTCAGTCTCCTTACAGCATGGAGAAATCTCATCCACACCTCTTGAGAAACGGATACAGAACCCCTTTTCATCACCTTGAAATAGCAAGCTCATATCTAGCCACAGTGTGTGGATACACACGGCTGTGTATTTTGGGGAAGCCTGTGTATATCTCGGGCTTGCGGTTCCTGCAGCCTCAGACAAATAACTCATACACACACAGGATGGCTCACGCGACTCCACGTGGGCTCATCCAATCAAACCCTCTGCGTTCACGTTGAGACAANATATCTCGGACTTGCGGCTCCTGCAGCCTCAGACAAAAAACGCGTGAGCAGGATGGCTCACGCGACTCCACGTGGGCTCATCAATCAAACCCTCTGCGTTCACGTTGAGACAATCTGCACAGGCACAGATCGATCCCACCATAAGGTCTGGGATACATGGATTTGTCTATCACAGTAACTTTTTCCATATGCCAGGATGGTTGCGAGGAAACAAAACAAAACAAAAACTAATTGTTGCAAACACACAAAGAAAATCGCATTTCTGCAAGCTTTATTATATGGAACACTGGATTTCACGGCCTATCACCAAGCATATTCTGCAATCCTTTCCTTTTGATTCAAAAGTGGGCCTAGAGCATCACCTCAGACAGCCTTCGGAAGCAGAGACGCAAGCCCCAGCGATCTCAGGGCACTTACTCAGAGTCCAATAGTCCCTTTAGCAAAAGGGTCGTGACGTACACAGAGACTTTGAATTTTTAAGTCATCTCACCTGGTCACTTATGCTCAAGGGGGAGCTAAGATCAACGGAGGGTTTTTGCCCCTTGTTCTCAATTTGCCATTACAGGCAGGATGGATAACCGTTTCTTGGCCAAACCTAGCCCCACTAGCCAACCCAGAGGAATAGTAAATGTGTTACATGGCTCCTTTTGCCCGCAGTCAGTACACTGTGAGTGAAAACACCTGCAGTAGCTGGAGAAAACAGCACCAGGACCACCAGCAAACTGTCCCTCCAAAGGACACAAAATAGAGGTGCTGGTAATGGCTCAGGTTCCCTGTCATTGTTATTTGCAAGGATTTCTCTATGTGCAGAATAGATTCACAGTTCTAAATTGGAGCAAAATATCCCATTTTCCTGAGTCAGCTTTTCAGCCTTAGATGGGGACAAGGGAGAAAAATCCAATACAACAGAAAGCAAAGGAGGAGAAGAGGTGGAGAAATCTGCTGGGATATAAAGGAAGTCGCTAAATCAGATCCAGAGACAGGGAAGGACATAAAACAGTAAAAACAAAAATAATAAAAATAAAAATAAAATAAAAGCTTTTACTTCTTGTGTAATTTTGATTATTTGTGAGTTTCGAATTGCAGTGATAGTGTGTATTAAGTAATGTTATTTATACATTTGTAAGTTTATTTGCATAACAAATAGTTCAGCCTTGTTTAAATGCAATAATGTTAAAGAGGGAGAACGCACATTTTGGGCTCACTCATGCTCTAGACTGAGAATTAAGTTTTATCACGGTCCCAAATCCCCTGTGGGCAATAAAATGTCCCTGGTGGAAAGTCTCTGGAAAGAATATGGGCTGGACATTTACTTTCTTTCTCTGAATAATTCACGCAGATTTAGGGCTTCTGAGTGCCTTGAAATACCTGCTGCTATCTACTGCCCAGATCAGATACTGGACTCCAGCAAATGAGGACCTGCTGTGGAAATCTGTGCTCAGAGCAGCAAATGCCTGGCAGCTATGTTGGCTGCTGCTGGGAGTTTATCTCCATTGTGGTGGCTTCTTTTGACAATGTGTGAAAAATGCATCTGGCTGCACTTTTAATCTTAAAAGTGTAAACCGTGCCATTCGCAAGGGCTGTGTTTGACAATGCAGAGCCACCACACAACACGCGCGACACTGGGAACCGCAGATTAAAACCGATGGGGCGTACAAACCCTGTGTCTGGCCGGGGCAGAAAGAGGTTAAAAGTCTGACCTGCAAACAAATCTGTTGCTAGCTCTACCTCACAACTGCAGCTCTTGCTATGGGAAATCATTTAAGGCAATTTAAATACTCGCCCAAAACAAAAGGTCCAGTCTAATAAATCACGGACTTTCTGACCAAGCAGCCCACAGCATTTCTTAGGTTTGCTTTTAGATATAACATGTTATGGAGCATAATTTTCTCCAAAAGTAAACATGTAGCTAAAAAGGGACTTCAGAAGTACTGTAGCAAAAAGGCCTTCTCACTGTGGTCAGGCATGGAAAAATACTCCCAAACTCCAGAGGCTAACAGCACACTGCAGCCACACATTATTAGAAAAAGTATCTTCAGGTTTTCCAATCAATTGTCACAATCTCTTATTACCTCATTATGATTTTTATCTGCATTAAGTTTTAGTCTGGGAATGTTAATGAAGGCCTCATTTTCAGATATTAAAGGTATAAGAGGGTACTCAGACCAACCCAGGTCTCCACCTCCAATCAGGAGGTATATGTTGTCCACTCTGTAATAGGGAAATGTTTCTGCTAAGCATTTGCACAGTAATGACCAATTTAAAGGTTGCTAAAGCAAATTTTGAATATTGCAGTTTTGTTTAACTCACAATGAAGTTCAGTTAATTACTTAATCTAGAGAATAAATTTAAATTTGGGAATCTTTAAAGAGGTTCACATGGGATCAGCCTCTTATTCTAATTTATATGACTGGTTTGACTAGCACTAATTAATATAGAAGCTTGTTCAAATATCATTGGCCAAAGGCTCTACACTAAAGTCATAAACATCATTCAACATTTACCTTGTATTTCATTCATCTTTCCTTCTGAATGTCAAGCAGTGTACTTTGTGTGAGTCATTTCTGATAAATATATGAGCAGATTGAAAAGAGCTGATGAACATAGTTACCTGACAAAGATTCACTGTTGCTTTACTTTAATTCTTTCTTAGTATTCCTAAAAGATGGAGAAAAAAAATATTTTTTCAAAAATTAAACTGCACTCATTGCCTAAATTAATAGTGAAATGTCATGTCTTGTGCCAATGAGGAGCAACTTCATATACATTGATTTCGAGTTTAAATGTGATCCAACTAATGTTAGGTGGTGAGGCTGACAAAATTCTGTGTATTTTAAATGATTGCTTTCCTGTCCGATTTACCTCTTGTGCTTACAGGTCAAAATGAACTACCCTGAGAACAATATACCTTTTAGCCAGAGCACAACGCTGACCCATAAACTACTTCAGTGTCATGTAAGCTCAATACTCATATGCCTTTGGGTGTCATTTCTGTGAGTCATAATAGATTGAGGTAAGACTCCTTTTTGCTCTAACTGGAAAACAAATATACTGGTGACTTCAGTGCACGTTGTTGAAAAGAACTGATAACATGGTTTAGTTCTAAATAAATTCTTTGGTGATACACTATTATATTAATAGTTTTTATTTCCAGTCTCTCTAAGATTTCAGCTCTCTTGTATAGCTTGAGAATCTTCTTCTTCCTGCCCAGCATGACTTTCTAGACCCTCTCACTGCATTTCTTCAATTGAAGGGAGTGAGCAAGAACATGTATTTTATAAGATGTTCCAGTGAAGTTCTGAGCACATTAGGTGCAGTTAAAACATTTTGACCCACTTGGGCACTGACAGAATGACAATTAGTGATGAGCACTACACCAAAATTATCCGCCTATGGAGACCTCCTGCCAAGCGTCAGTGCTCACCTCTGCCTCACAGCGAAATACCCTACTTGAGCACATGTTCTTGGCAATTTAAATCTAGAAAGGTGCCCACTGGGACATTTTGATGCTCCCAAACACTGCTACTTGAAAAAACATGCCCTGATTTCTTAGGCCATCTTGTCTGATAAAAACACGTCTAGAAAAGTTTTTTGTGATAATTTTAACAAAGCTTTTCAATATACCAGAACAAGCTGTGAACTAGTCTTTTTTAGCAAAATACTGAACTACAGTTCACCTAGGCAGTGCAGTTAATGAACCTCCATTTTTGACAGCTTACACTCAAATGTTCAGCAAGGAACAATGGCAGAATTGTTCATTTCAGCAGCAGTCTGCACTCAGACTGATTTAAACTGATAGCAAAATGCAGCTCAGCCTAAAGACAGCCAAAGCACACCAAATCTATTATTAGATCCACTAAAAAGAGAAGGAGCTCCATTCAATGGAAGATGGAGCATCTGTAGTCATAAAAACATCCATGTCATAGCAACACTGATAAATAAAGAAGCAAAAGAAATTGTGTTTCCTAAACATACTAGATTCTTTGTGGATGTGCAGACTGGGTTTATATTACAGGAACACCTAGCAGACATGGCTCAAAGCAACAGACCTGCCGCGTTGGGTATCTGTATGTTCTGATCACCTTTTTCGTCGTCTGGTTTCAGAAAACATCTGTGGAAAAAAAAAAAACACACACAGAGTGAAGATAGATTAGTTGATCAGCTTATTAGCTGATATACGAGACAAGATAAAATTTCACTGAAATTTTATAGGACCTGAAGGTCTCAAGGACTGCATATTTTTGATCACCAGCTATCAGCACACTATGAAATCTGAACCATTCACAGCTCAGGAAGTTGCCATCATTTGAAGCCATGTCCAAAGTCAAATGAATGATATGAGTGATAACTCATGAGTATGAGAGATAACTCCATGTTCATAATGCTAGAGTCCTTGCAGCGCTAGAGTTCATGCAATGCCCAGGGCATCCAGACACACGAAAACAGCCCTGGCAGCATCATAGCTGTTGACACACTGTGAGAACAGGGTAATTTTGTAGCAGGGGGCACATCAGACAGTATGTCAGTGCCCAGTGTAAAGGGAAATTCATCCAAGGTCATTTTTATCTAATTCATATAACTTAGACAGCTTTGGTAGTATGTTCAGGCCTGGCTGATTTATCCCACTTTCTGGCATAAGTGGCAAGATTGCAGTGACTTCTGATCCTCTCATGTTGCTCTTCTTCTCCATCTGTGGCCTGTCCAAGATTTAAATGGATGATGACTAACCAGAGGAAGAAAGAATTCAGGCTAAGGGAAGAAAGTTGTATAAACCTTTGGTAACATGAAAAAGATTGATAGTAGAAGACCCTGGGGCTTTTTTTTCATTTTGAGTTACGTTGGGAGTATGAATAAACTGTTTAGTTTGCTTTAGAAAGTTGTAAGAAACTGCAGAGGGACCGGCCTCATGCTAAATATAGGTCTTTTTTTAATGGCTAAAAATTAAAAATAGATTATTTCTGATTGTGGTCTGTCGTACATCTCGCTCCCGCTTCGCGCTTCCTGTCCCTATATAGCCCTGTATTTCCCCTATGTCGCCTATAAGCAGGCGGGCACCCTGGCCACGAGCCGCCGGCTCCGAGGCGAGCGGCGCTCGCGCGGCCGGGCTCTGCACGACAGCGCCACCAAGCGGCCGCGCTGCGCGGCGCTGCCGCCCTCCCGGCTCCAGAAACCGCAGGGCTTCCCGCGGGCGACGCTCCATCGGCGGGCGCGCTGCTGTGTCCCTGCGGCCGCTCCTCAGACGTTCCCCGGCCACCGCGCGTGCTTCAGGCACGCCTGCCGTCTTATTCCCTAAAACGTTTAGGAAGTAAGGAAGGAGACGGCTTGTGATTAAACCAGCTTCACATAAATATGTATATGTTTAGCATCCACATATTTTAGTTGTATAGCTGTTTTCTTAAACTACTGACATACGTTATGAGGAAACAAGAAAGAACAAATTTCCATCCATAAATTCAAAGTTAAGAACAGATAAGTGAAGAACATATAACTCAGTCTCAAAACACGGCAACTTGCATTTTCGCTACTGCTTCTTCCATAATTTCCTTCAACTTTTATCATGGACTCATCTATAGGAAGCTATCCATTGCCAGTCTATATAGAATTATCCTTATCCTCTGTGCTAGGATGAGGATGCATCACGGCAACTTCTTAGCATTGCGATTTTTGGCAGATCCATTTAGCTTTTTACTCAGTCTCCTGTGAAACTGCTTTTTTACTCTTTGAAATGTATAGTACTGAGCAATGTAATTCAGCAGATTTTGTATCACAGTGCTAAATGCATTCCTGATAGTATAACGAATTGTAATACAACATAACTCCCCTTTCCTCAGCTTTATAGATCTTGTCTTTTCACAGGGGTAGGGTAATATACAGGTATTTATGTAGAAATCCTGGTCCATTTAAGAGTCAGTATAGATACACAGATACATGGGTATAGCTAAACAGTAAAACAGTAACTATCAGTGTCATAATCTCTGCAAGTGTGGATTAGTTTTTAAAATTTCTGAAACTTTAATAATACCCACTACATGAGTCTTAAAAGAGTAACCAGATTTTTATACTTGTTCAGCACACAGTCAGAATACTGGACACTCATACTTAAAAAGACATCCACTTGATCTAGGTAGCTACGTAGAAGTTGTGCTCTTTGGTATAGTCACCAACACACCCAATTTTTTACAGTCTAAGAACCATGTTCATAACAAAACAGTTACATTAATTGTTTAGCTGTGGTTATTACTAACCAAGGGAACTAATGACAGAAATGCTCCATTGTGATAATATTATATTACATTATCCCTTGATATTCAATGATATAATCATTAGTATATTAAAAAACTGACAATCCATTTCTCTTCCCAATTTACAGGATAAAAACAAAATTATATGTGAACTAAAAGCTTTTGTTATAGAGCAGACTTCTCCAGCATGGTTTCACTTCCCACCTTCCTGCCTTCCTCCAGGCTATGTGAAAAATATCAGCTTCCCAAGGACTGTGTCCATCAGACAAATCAGCATAAAACAGAGCCAAGAACAGACTTGGTGCCTTTCAGACATTCTGAGTAGTGGAGTTTACTATTTTAAAGAAATCACAGATCTGAACTGAAAATTAGGTGGATTTAAAATGTCACATGCTTCATTGGCGAATTTGTTGGGCAAGTACTTATTTCCCAGACGTTGCTGTCAGCCGTTGATGAGGTTCATGACCTCATCAGATTATCGGATGACAGTTATCAGATGATGAGTTAAGAGGACTGGTCCAAATATCTGCATTCCAGAAAGCGGCGCTGCTTTTGGCATGTAACGGGGGAAAAAAAAGTACAGAAAAAAGTACAGTTTGAAAGTAAGGACTTTTAATGACAAGAATCATTTCAAGGAATGACAACCATTGTAAGGTACAACAAAATGTGCCAAAATTTGACCAATCCCCCAGAACTGAGAGCGAGTGATGACAACATCACTCATTTTTAGTACAATGTCTATTAACTTGCTTTTGCAATGCATCCTATGGGCTAACTGAAAAAAAAAAAAAAGTTTTCCTCTTACTCTTCAGTGATTTGGACTGTCATAGCAGTATAACCACCTCTCTCCAGCCCATTCAGTCAGGGGTAATGTCTGATTAAATGTGTAATATCATCTTGAACACATTAAAAGTAAAATAGGCAGGCAGGAATATCGGTTGAATTCCACATGGGCATTCCAGGCATCACTTAAGCGAATTAAAAGAGAGACTTTAATTAAGAAATGAGTTCTTGAATATCTTTCATTACATAGTCAAAATGACCACAAAAATTATAAACATTTCTTATTTTTGACTGAGAAAATGGGGAAATATTCTAGGTTAAATATCTTCTAATCTTTTAAATCTTAAAATACAGCTTTTTCTTGCACAGAAATGTTTATCCTCCTACCACAGTTAAATTAATTCTTACTCATAATTAATGTTGTACATGATGCCTTTTGCATGAAGAACACCAAAGATTTTTCTGTTTTTTTTTCTTTTGTTTGTTTGTTTTTGCATTCCTGCAATGGGCTGTTTATAAATAGTGTTTCTTTAATTGCAAAAAAGCTTTGTTAAGTCACTGCAGCCTCACAAAATATGTCTCTTTTTCATATTTCTTTCCTTTTGTCGGTCTCTGAACACCTCCACTCATATATAACAGGTGATACATCATCTCAGATTTGGCTTTGATAACTAAAAGCTGTAAGGTTGTTTCCTTATCTGTATCCACTACTGGCTATTAATGACCCGCCTGTTATGCCACCCTGAAGCGGTGTCCTTGCAAGCACAAGCACATGTTAACTGACCCTTCTGAGCAGTAAGGTCCAGCTGCTCACCAGTAATTCATCAAGCTGCCGCCTCTTAGCCATCTGCAATTGCCTGTCAGTGCCCCGAGAGGAGGATGATTGGAGGGCAAGTGGCTCAGCACCGTCAGGACTCCCCTCGTGTTAAGTCTCTTAATCACCAGCCGATTTTGAAAATGGAGACCAGGCACTGGTGGGTTGACCCTTATTCCTTGAAGCCTTTAACTAAAACAAACCAAAGAAGAGAACAGACCTTCATGTAAAATGTTGGAATATGAAAATACAGGGAAATAAAAGTTCAGAGTTTGCAAATTCGGATCCTCTCATCATATTCCTGAAGTATAGGGAGCCACAAAACTGCCCTTAGTTTGGAAAATGCAATGCATATTGAAACAAATAATTTGATTTGCTGAAAAATGGAAATATTTGGTTTAATCTATATACATTACAAGGCAAAATAACTCTATTCAGTGTGATGCTGTTGTAGTATTGAAGAGTCATCAGAGATGAGCTGGTTCTCCTTTACTTAATATATCCTTGTGTGTAAAGTGCAATTGTTTTAATGGGACAATATTTAACTTTCAAGAAACTAAAATGATATTTTAATAGAAGACGGCAAAATGTGCGATTAGAGATGTGTAATAAGTGTAGTTTTAATATTTATACTCAAGATGGCAGCATGAAAACAGAAAATAAATGCTTTCTTAGGGACTTTCCAGAGCTATATTGGATCTTCCTTAGTCTTGATTTTATTGAATTCTTAAGAAATCTGACTAGTTTAAATCACATCAAAATTAAAATTCAGGATGGTTGGCAATGAAAAACACCCAGAGAGAAAATATTCGAGAAAAAAAAATCATCAAAACATGCAATATTAAAAATAGTGTAATGATTAAAGAGTAAACCTTTTGTCAGAAGTTCATTAGCAGAATGTGCCATTTCAAAATACCAAGTTAGAAAAATATTAACATTCAGTCAGATCCTGGTGAACTCCTAGCAAGGCTTTAAGCTGCAGTGAACATAATTATTTATATATATATATATATATATATATATACTTCTCCCATTGACACAACAGCTATGATATTTAAAGAAAATCCTTCTTTCTCATTCTGAGTGTCTGTCCTTTAAATAGCTTAAATCTGTTCCCCATCACAAAACATCTCCCTTCTATCCCATTGCCTCTCCATCTCTATCTCCCGCATGTGTACATACATATACACTCTCCTATCCATGTAACAGCACTGTCTAATGTAATTGTTTTATGTCCTTAATAAATATCTAATGTGCTTAACTACAAACCTAATATATCTTTTACCTATATAGTTGAAAATTATTTAATTTATGACTCATAGAGCAAATGGGTTTTGATGCCTAGGGGCTACAGAGCTATGGTAAGATAACACTAACAATACTCAAATAATCCAGGCCTCATTTTCGTTTGTAAATCTTCACGTCGGCATATTTTCGCTGCAAACTAGAACTACACAAAGGGAAAAGATGCCTGGTATTATAGGTTATGCTAAATCATATTTTATCTCTTCTGCCTAATAAGAGGCTTTTCTGTTATGTTTGTGCGGAGTGTGGTGGCTGAGTAAACAATGCATTTAAAAAATGAAAAAAAAAGTTTCAAATTCTTAAAGTTGCTGATGTGTGACTCAAGGAAGCAGCTGAATCATCACCTTGTCTTTGAATGTGGCTGGAAAATACCATTATGGAGTGAATCATCACTGTTCTGTAAGCTCCATTTCTTACCATAAGCAATATCTGGCAAAATACTGCAAAACAAATGCTACAACTTTCTTGTAATCTGGTTTGGGAAGAGATGTTATTAATGAATGGCGAGAGTTAGCTCTTAGTCAATGATATAAGAGTACAGATTTTCAAAACTTAGGTTTACCCATTGTGTTTTCACCCACATATTATTCGCTCAGGGGTAGTACAGGTGAGTGTATTCTCCTCTTATGGAGAGGATGGCTGACAGGCTGGTTGAAGTGGGAGGGAATGGGTAACTGGAATAATTTCTTGTATTCCTAAAGCCTTGGCTTCCATGAGGATACTGTGATATTTCTGGATTTTGATAGTAATTCCTGGTTTTAAAACTGCCCCCAATTTGGCAATGTAGGGGATACCCACGCTACCAAAGGAAAATGTTTATAACTAAGTGACAGAGATTTTATCTTTCCTAAAATGGTGAAACAATTTGCAAAAAGTCCCAACCTCTACAGTCATTTACTAATGAGTCTACATCATGGTAATGTCTACTCCTTATTAATAGACGTTATGAGAAAGGGAGGGAGATGTTTGTAGATTTACTCTGGTTTCTTAGTCCCAGCTTGCAACAACACTTCCAAAGTCACGTGTAGCCATCTGGCTACCATTTGGGTCTTATCAAACAGAGTGGGACATTTCCAAGTAGTTATGCAGCCAGAAACTGAGCACCCACATCTTGTGTGGAAAAGCACCTGAAAGAAATGCATCGCTTACCATGGAAGTCCTGGACACTGAGCATGTGGTCCTCTCTGGTACTTCATCTCTTACTGCTTTGAGTATCTAAGACCAAATTAAATTAGTTAACAGTAGACATAACTCTTCTGACTTACTTCAGACTGAGTCCTGCCTTTACTTTCTGAGCTGTAAGCATAATAACTGAAATTGCATCTTTTAGCATCAGTGGGATAAGCCTGAAAGCAACATTAAAGGACCTGCATATAGTAATATAATTTTAATTTACTAGTTTTCTAACTGGTACTGGTGAGATTCTACCATATGCAAATAAACAAACAATCCAGAAAAGCACAATTAAATAAAATAAATCAGATGCCATGGCTTTGACACCTCCTGTCTTTTCTTCACCTAATCTGTTTTGGAATTGCCTGAAATAGACTCCCGACTCTTAAGGAATAGTGCTTGAGAGAATCAGGAACGATTCTTTCAGTAGAGTGAACAAGAGTCGTTCTGTTTAAGATAATGAACCCCCAAATTGCATCCAGTTTAGGATTTAGGTCAAGGCCTACTGTGACTTACAGTGATTTGCCTGACCAAATAGTATGTTACCGTCCCTTTCTAATTTCAAGCTCAAAATATCTTTAGAAATGGTCCAATTCATGACCTTAGCTATTGTTGTTCATCTTCCTTCATAGCATTTGTAGTAATCATATCACTTCTCTGAAGGATTTTTTAATTCTATGCTTTATTTTTCTTCACTCGTAGAAAGGATAAGTACAGGGAGAAAGGAGGAAGAAATATTTCTAATTCCTACACACAAAAAGTCAACGAGTTGTCTAGACTAGAGTTAGGCAAACTGATATAGATAAAAAAAATCTAGCAATTTCATTTCAGGTCATTTAAGCCTGATGTTTTACTAAAGATAAAAAGTTAAATATATACCAGAACATTTCAGATGAGTTCTGAAAGGAAAAATAAATTCTCTTTCCTTCTGTTTTTCATTTTGGATTACAACCAGAAATTCTCTCTCATTTCAAGAAAGTGTATCTACTCACAATATTTACAGTTGAAATTGCAAATAATGAATGGCTTCCTGTGTAAAAGGAGAGGCTACCTGATAGAACCTTCTGGAACAAGCAAAGGAGAGTTCTGCTCTGAACAAGATCACCCTGAAAGCCTACAGAATTCTTTCTTCTGCCCCTGCCAAAGGAGATGCAGGTTCTGCGTACACTGTAACAGAGGAGATTAAGAAATTGGAGCATAAAAGGAATTAAAATAATGGAACTGATCCAAGTAGTTGCTCTGCATGAGAACACCCAGTGTTGTTCTTTTTGTATCTATCACTTCCAAAAAAATGGTAAAGTAGTAAGAGATCTGGAATTTGGCAATACTGTTGGTGACATTGGTATGCAAAATAATTATGCCTTTACAAAAAATAATTACATGTTAGCTAATACTTAAGACAAATAGTAATCATTGAGATAAAACCAAGGTTCAGTTTCTAATTAAAAGACCATGCCACTAAGTGATCATTAAAAAATATGTGGTAATTGGATCTTATAAATTTATTAGCTTAAAGGAAAGGAAAAAAATCTTTACAGAAGCAAATCTTGTGCCCCTCCAAAAATGTAGTCCAACACAGCCAAATCTCTCATTGATTTATGAAAGATTATTCAGTTTAAATAAATCCCTTTTTTCCCTGTTTTAAAAATATTATGCTTGAGTTAGCAGACGATTCTAAAATTTTGCTTTGTTCAGGCACTGACTTTTGTCCGTTTCAGACAACACGCTTACAGCCCTCGGTTCCATTCCTTTTGGAAAATACCCAGCTTCTCAAATCACCACTGTGTTTCATCGACAAGAAGGAGGCATTGCAGTTAATGGCATTAAGAGAGCTTCATGGTTTTGATTGATCACAGCTGAAAAACAGCTAACTGCTAAGGCTCAGCAAAGTGACAGCCCTACCCTAGACAAAAGCTTATAAAGGCAGAAAGTCAGAAACTTGCAGGTTAAAAAGAAAAGATTTCTCTTTTTTCTTTAAATGTGGGAACTTGTGTAAACACATAGTAATAGTGGCTGGGCCTTCAGTGTGCCATCTCCAGAAATGCCAAGGGACAGAGATTACTGGATGCAGAGGTTTCAAGATTTACCTTACTGTTGAGTCCAGTTCTTCATAGAACCGGCTCATGACCTGTTGAAAGAACTTGCAGGAGACCTAAATACTAACACAGGCTTTAGTCATCAAAGAATTCAAGTATGAGTTTGAGTATTTCAGGGAAGAAAGTCAGGAACACGGATAACTTCACATTTTCAAACAGCCCTTGGCAGGTCTGAAGAACAGACATAACTGAAGAGGATATCCTAAGAACTTGAGGATGGAGGGAGAAGGAGGGAGAAGGATTCAGAAGGAGGAAGACTGTGAAAGTGATTTGCTATATTAGAAAATGAATAGGAAAAGCAAGGTAGTAATGAAGAAAAAGACTTGTCATTAAGAAAAATCAACTACTGGGGGTGAGAAACCAAGAGAAATACAGATGACATTTATGATATTGAGAAGGAGAAGGAAACATAACTCTCAAGCATAAGAAATAGAGAGAAGGACCAAAGACTCTTAAAAGTGTAATAAAAAGATGACTCTTTGACGTCAGAGTCCTTATTCAAATACTGCAGACTTATGATGAGAGTAGGTCCAAAAGAAAAGGCGTTTCTTGTCAGGATGCATTCAGTTTGAACACAAATTAGATGAGACTGTAAGGTTAAAGATAATTCTGATAAGAGACAGAAGAATGAGCTGATTTTCTTTCATGCTGGGACAAGTGACACGAGCGTCCCATTAGATTAATCTGCTGGCTGAAGAATACATCCAGTGACTGAAGTTCAGGTGAAGTGTTTCCCATCTTTAGAAAGAAAGCAAAAACATGCTTTCAGGAAGCAATATAGATAACCCAAAATAATGAGTGCTGTGAGAAAGATTAGAAGAGGAGAGCCCACAAGGAATAGAAAAGTGTACTAACAGATGGAAGGGAATGAGAGTAAAATTATATTTTTAATCACCCAAAAAAGTGAGGGTAAAGTGAGAATCAAGCTGAACAAGACCTGCTAGAGAAATAAAAAAATGACTTTTTTTCAGCCACATACATGAGAAAACAGGGAAAGGAGAGGAAGCTACTAGGCCCCAGAACAATCTCAGTTTCTCTGATAACTAAATAAATCTTCTCAGTTTTTTTGAATGACAATGTGTTAGAGTGCAAAGTGAACAGCATGAAGGCTAATGGAAGTTCAAGAAAAAAATGTAGGAGACACCTGTCTTTTTTCTAAGTTAGTGATGCAAAATTGGGATACCCTTGCATCACAGAGAAACATCATGCCATGGTGTAGCATCCTGAGCCTTGAACTCTTATCATAATGGTAACTGTANAGAAAGCAAAAACATGCTTTCAGGAAGCAATATAGATAACCCAAAATAATGAGTGCTGTGAGAAAGATTAGAAGAGGAGAGCCCACAAGGAATAGAAAAGTGTACTAACAGATGGAAGGGAATGAGAGTAAAATTATATTTTTAATCACCCAAAAAAGTGGGGGTAAAGTGAGAAGACCTGCTAGAGAAATAAAAGAGAAATAAAAAAATGACTTTTTTTCAGCCACATACATGAAAAAACAGGGAAAGGAGAGGAAGCTACTAGGCCCCAGAACAATCTCAGTTTCTCTGATAACTAAATAAATCTTCTCAGTTTTTTTGAATGACAATGTGTTAGAGTGCAAAGTGAACAGCATGAAGGCTAATGGAAGTTCAAGAAAAAAATGTAGGAGACACCTGTCTTTTTTCTAAGTTAGTGATGCAAAATTGGGATACCCTTGCATCACAGAGAAACATCATGCCATGGTGTAGCATCCTGAGCCTTGAACTCTTATCATAATGGTAACTGTATAGTGGTTAATGCTTCAAAACACTGCAGTTATGAACCAGTAATAACGTCTTTACTGTAGACAGAGAGATTTCTCTGATTGAGGAGGTATTGTACCGGGACTTCTGGCTGATCAGATGAGGGCTCTGAATTTTTAGCATAATGTGAAATAAGAACTTAGTACATATAAAATATAAGTAAGTGGTGAATTAATTCTCATAGCATGTACAGAAGTGATAGTACAACTTTCCAACTCTTTTAAGTCATTTTTCTAAGTTTCATAGTATTCTGATGTGTTTGATAGTAACGCAATAGAAGAACAAAGTAATAGTGCAAGCAGAACCCTCCTAAACCCTAAATACTCTTATTCAAAGAAAAAGTAATCAAATTCTTTGAAAAATAAGAATTACCTGTGAATATGCCTTAAGCACAGGAAAAAAAATGTTAAGTAAATACTGCTAAGAATGAGTAGGTTTATGTGACAAAAGGATTTAAATATCATCGCTAACAGCAACTAAAGGTGTATTTTAAAATCTTAAACTTATTGTACTATGAACACAGACCAAGCTCACTCAGCCCACATCATTACTTGCTCTGCCATCCATCATTGCAATGTTCAGTCCTTTCTGCTGAGTCCATTTATTTGAGTTACAACCCCTTCTTTTGAGATTCATTCCTCTTCACCTACCAACCTTACTTTCCAAAATTATGAGTTATCTTGATAGCCTTTGGTATCTTTTCATGTCGTGTCTTTTAATTTAATAACTTTATATATTAAGAGCATAGCTAAATGGAGAAATGGGGTCTTTTGGATTAAAGATTAATGGCTGAGAGTCTTGGTGCTAGGGGTTGTAAGGCATAACTCAATCTTCAGCTGTGCCAGAACAAAATGTAAAACTTTTGGCTTAGCATTCTTGTCACAAATAGGAGGGAAAGCTCAAAAATCAGGAGAGGTAAAACTAGAGCAGCTGTTGAGTTAATATTTTTAAGATATTTGGATGAAACTGTGAAATAATTACAATGCTAAATTACACGCTGCTACAGAGGTTCAACCTGTTGTATCCAATAGGTTGCATGTTTTTGCATGAGTCCTGGTCTTCAGGCCCCCATGTAATATCATTAGTTAATTAATAACTAATTATTATTGTTAATAATAATTAGTCTTAATTAATTAATAACATTCCACTCATTAAAGCTTTTTTATTTTTCTCAAACATTGGGATTGTTTTTCAAAGCATATTAAATACAGATAAAATTAATAGGCTTCAGGAGATTTTAAAAGTTTTGGTTCAAAAGGAAAAAACATGTTCAGATTTTCAATGCTAAGAAATTCCTTCGCTGTGCTATTTTCCTCTTATATTGCCATTAACTGAACTCTTATTATTGCCCTCTTCATTAAAATCATTGTTCCACCACTGAGTTTTTGTTGCTGTGCTAACTCTTCCTGTTTGTACTACAAAGATGACATATCTCCAAGGTACAGATCGGAATGATATCTGGGAGAAGATCCCAAAGCTATAACCTTGATTTTTTTCAGCATATTTGTTACAGAACACTTACATTTCTCACCTTTCTTGTCTGACCTTCATTTTGAACTTGGGGATGTGTAATGATGAATCTCTGCACAGGATGAAAGAAAGGCTGCTGCCTGTTATTAGCATTTGCTTGACTGGTAACAGATGTTCATGACAGAGTTAATTTTTTTCTAGGTATTTGCTAGCTTGTTTTTCAGGTCTAATATACAAGGAAGGAGATTATTAATATTCGGAACAGATATCATACTTTCCATGAATTCATTTTTCTCACTGTTCATAAAAATCACTCCTCAAACATTCTCACAGTATGATAGCGATTTAACAGTAAGTTCCTATCCGGAATTATTTCAAAATCTAGAACAATCCAAGGAAGCATTACTAGAATCAACATTTGATCACTTCTAACTCTGTCTCCTCATCCTGTGTCACATTAAGTACTATATTCCAATCTGCAACAACAAATAGAAAAGTGTTTCGTGATATTTCAGACTCTCAAGGACATAGCAGTTTCATTGAGAGTGATCTTTCCTCTCTCATCATCCCTGTAGAAATCCTTGCACCTGTGCTTGAAGCCTTTGAGGTCTCAGCTAATGAAGTAGGAGCTATTTATATCTCTCTAATTCTCCAGCAGTTTTTGATGAAAAACAGTCTGTCCTGGCAGCATCTGTGCCACAGACCCGAACTTTGGACCAGTTCATCTCAGAGAAGACAAACTGGCTTTTCCATCTTCTCCTCCTCTTGTAAAGAGACAGCTTCATATTTTCAGTTTTAAAAAAGGAAGGCATCTGAGCTAAATGTCAATGAAAAACTTAGTAATAATTGGATCAAATTACCCCGATGAAGTTTCTCGAGACTAATAACTTTTGCTTAGCTAGTGCAAGAGACTGAAACTACACTGAGAAAGTGTTATTTGAAGTTGTATAGCTTAAGATGCATTCAGACAGTTACTACAGCTGCTTTTCGCCATAAACTCTTTAAATACAATAATTTGATTGCAAGCCTGAGTCCTAAACTTTTACACCATAGGAAGTCAGTTTTCCTCCTGTTTTGGGGTTCTATAAAAAGCAACTAGTTGGAAGTTTTAGGAGGATTTGGGCTGCATAGCACAAGTAAAGATGTGTGGTACTATGAACCACATAACATCACAGTTAGGAAGTTCCCCATGTAAACATACTCATCTCTTTTCCTTTTTTCTTGCAAACTATCAATAATTTCTGTTGCATAAATTTACTTAATGACTCTACAATCAAAAATAATATCTTTCAGCTGTGGAATGAAGGCATTTGGTTAATAGTGGGGAGAAAGTTAGATTGTTGCTATCAAAATTCCCTGGAGGGGCCAGATCCAAACAGCCTCTGAGTGAATGAGGGAAAGTGAGGGGAAGTGATGAGGAAGTCACAGAATGACCCATCCTCTTCGGCAGTTATCACAGAACCAGTATTTATGAAATCCCTGAATCCCTGAGAATCCCTGAGAACTGTATCTTGTTTTATAAAATGGAGGGTTGGAGGGCTCATTTTCTTTCCAAAATAGGAAAATAACATGGGACAAGTTCTTGGGCCTCTGTTTGGTATATTTTGCTAAACATTTTTCTTCAGGTTAAGTTGTATGAAAACAAAAATAAAAAGGATCTTTGTAATCTCTCTAGTGTAACCACAGCTCTACAGAAACATGCAGTTGTCTTATTCTTTCCTCCAAATAACGTCCTCCATGTATCCACCCCAGCAGCTCTGCTCATAGTACACTGTGGCACCAGCCTGTTACAGCCCTGCAGAAGGACTGAAAGAGTCTATTTTAAAAGGCATAAACTTGAGGACTCAGCCCCGCTGTCACTGTCTTTGATTTCAAAGGAGACAGAAAGGACTACTGTGTAGGCAGGAAAATGGAGAGCCAGAAACCGCCACCTGCTAGAGGAGGAGAGAGAATATACTCATCACCCCTGATATGATAACATCTATGCTGCTGTGTATATGCCTTACATACAGTGCCAATGGACAGTATGACCCCTGCGATAATCTGTCCCATATTTTGTGATCAAAGAGAGAACAGAGAGCTGAGAAATAAGAAGATTTATTTTAGCTGACTAGGTTACTAGTACACAAACATAATAGACAGTTTTGCTGATATAGCAAACAAACTTATTTGGCTTATGCAACTAAAAAAGACAACAGAGAGCAATGAAAAATGAGAGGTAGCCAGGCAGACTCTATCTCACGACAAGTTGAGATGACTCATACTGATTTATGCGGTGACTCTAGTGCTTTGCATTAAATAAGGACTTTGTTCTGCAGCTCTGTTATCAGTTAAGCCTGTAAAACCTTCATGTACCCAGTCACAGGAGCAGGGGCTGGGATTGTCCGAGATCATAAACCTGGGAAGAATAGGAAGTGTCCTTCTGGCTCTGCAGAGAGCCAGCTCAGGTCTAGACCCACTCAGGCCAGCGCTACTGACCTGGGGGTTAACGCAGACACAGCACCACACAGAGTTGCTTTGAGCCTTGTCACTGCATTCAGTTCAAACTGACTTTCCCTCTCAGAATCGGGAGCTGTAAGGAGCCTGATTTTACCAAAAAATCACCTTCGGTCTAGTAGTACCAGCTCTGAATGGAAGGTAAGAAGCTGAATTTCAGATCAGATCAGGTGCAAATCGGCACTGAAAAGAAGGTAATAGGAATACAAGAGACACCCAGCCCTAGTCTGCACACAGCCAGCTCAGCATTATTAGCATGGAGCTTGTGTCTCGTGAAAGCTGCTGAAATACTCCTGCCCCACCTGAGTTCATGAAAGCTGAACCATCCTAGGCACGGGGACAACCAGCTCCATGTCTTGCATCCGCAACAGTTAATCTGCAACTGGATAAACAGCCCACAGATGATTAAGAATGTACCATATATCAGCATTCTCTTAGCACATTTGAGTACTGACACATCATTTATTTCCTCTGGACTGTGCATCCAAAACCAAGAACAAAATGTTCGCTTTTCACAGAGAAACTGGGAAGGATTCCTCATTTTTTTTTCATGATCCCTCCATACAGTTTTACCTTTTCACATTGAAACTGCCAAATAAAATGTCTATTTTATGGAATATTCGCATGTGCTATAGAACTAATTTTGNAACAGTTAACCTGCAACTGGATAAACAGCCCACTGATGATTAAGAGTGGAATGCACCATATATCAGCATTCTCTTAGCACGTTTGAGTACTGACACATCATTTATTTCCTCTGGACTGTGCATCCAAAACCAAGAACAAAATGTTCGCTTTTCACAGAGAAACTGGGAAGGATTCCTCATTTTTTTTTCATGATCCCTCCATACAGTTTTACCTTTTCACATTGAAACTGCCAAATAAAATGTCTATTTTATGGAATATTCGCATGTGCTATAGAACTAATTTTGAGCTTTTGTTCACAGTATGATGTCAGTAAGAGGACAAACTATGAAGGTTTGGGCAGTTGCCTAAAACCTGAAGAATACTTAATATAAGGAGTTTCTCAGATTACAATTAATGATTCAATACACAAACTCTAAGGCCTTTGAAGCTGAGCACTCCTATGTGATTGGGATTAGTCTTAGAACTACTAACTTTAGTTTCCTTTTCAAGCTTTATTTTAATCGTTTTACCTAAATAGTTACTAGACAACATAAGCCTTTTTCTTTTTCTGAGATCCATTTCCTTCTGTCTCTGAATATCTTTTTGAATAAAGACCGTATAGGCTATGATCTTGGGATAGTATTTCTCTCCAATTGTACATTTTTTTATCTGAGCTTCAGTGGCTTCATAGTTCCCTACTCCAAGGCTGTCTTCTAGCACCTGCATCTAAAAGCTGTCTACAGGTTCATGCGTCCCAGAACCTTCTTACCGGAATTATTGATTTAGGTGAACTATGGCCTAAAACCCAGTTGCCCCTCCCAGCTTTGTAATCCAGTTCTCCTTCAACTACTCATGTTAATCCAATTACTTTATCTTTATGAGGAAAGAGGTAGGTAACTGAGTGCCCTTAAACTAATCTCATATTCATACCGCTGCCTTGGGAATAAAAAGGTCTCCACAGTTCAAGAGTCCGTGAGTCTAAGTTTTTGTACTTCGGATCGTTTTGCTCCCAGGCTAGCTCTTGGCATCTTACTTAGGCCCTCTGAATCACTCTTCTGCTGAAGAGGTATTTGGATATAGGTAGAATTTATGCTATTTAAATATATCCATAGGTGGCAGATACATGACTATATTTCAGGACCTAACTTCCTACTAATTTTCAACAGATCCATTATCAGGTCCTTCCTTAGGAAACTAGTCACCTACATTTTGTACAGACAGATTTTAAGGGCTATGTCTTCATCCAGTCCTCAGCAGAATTTCCACACTTGCAAGCATTGCAAGTCAAAAACACTGGCCATTCATGCCAGTGCAATCTTATTTTATATTAGTTGATATTGTTTTCCTTTTGGCACTATCTATCTCTTCTTAAAGTAAGGAGAACTTCTTATTTTTAGTGTAAAAATGTCACATGGAGAAAAAATAATACAAATAATTTAAAAATTAAAAAAATGAAACCACAAAATTGTCCCAGTACAGTATGTCAAGAGGTTTCTTCTCTCTGGCAAAGGGAGATTTTAAATGGCAAGTAATTCTATATTTCCATGAAAGTGTTTCTAGGGGCTCCTAGTTTTTAATAGGATCTTGAAAAAAGAACTATTATCCTACTGCTGATTCAGCAGCTCTGTAGCAGGACAAAAAAAACATTTCTTACAAAGGAAGTTAGGCTTGAAAATAGAAAAATACCTAAGACAGAGTAAACAGTGACACCAAATCAAAACTGCAAAAAAACATACTATGAGTCATGTTTACATAACAATGCATAAGGCATTTTTAAAATCATATGCGTGACTAGATAAATATATGTCTACTGGCAAGGAAACTGAACTCACTAATATTATTTAATTATGAAAAAAAAGGAAAAAATCTCTCTGGTAGGAGAAAAGCTACCAGATAGAAATTATCCCCTTCTGGTTTCCACTGGAGAATGTCCTATGCTAATTTTCATATCACTCAAATACATTGCTATTTAGATTGTAATGCCAGCAAAATTTTCCTGAGAAATAGTCAAGGATTTAAAAGAAATATTGCTAAAATCACTTTAGTTTCAGAACTCTAGTATTCATTCCATCTTTCCTCTTTACTTGCAGGAATCTCTATATTTCTGCTTCCTGTGAACACCATTCATCTGGTTTGAGAAATGTCCATGTTACCAGCTAGCTGCTAATGCTTCAAGCTAAAAAGGAAGCCTGACAAATAACAGCCTAGAAAATAAGGCTTTTTTATTACAAGTTAACGTAATTCTCCATCTTCACAGAGGCAAATCACAGTCATTCTTTGTTCTCTCATTACTTTTTTTAAATCTAAATCCCATTATTCTGTGATGTTCTCCCTTTTCTTTTCAGTTTACCTAGTACAAAAATTGTAACTGGATCTGAAGTGTATGAGAAAGATGTTATTTATTCATACACCAGTTCCAGTACATAATAGAGCACAGGCTTCTTCAATCCCTCCTCAGGGATCCAAAGCCAAGGCACTGGAAGTAAAAATTTCTCACACCACCACTTTTCTCCTGGACAGCATTTAATATAAGCAGCACTTAGCAACCAAAGCATTGGTCCAGATGCCTTCTTGGGCCTTGGAACCCATCCGACTGCCCAGCATGTTAAGTTCACCCACCTAACTTCAGGGGTGTCCTGTGCTTTTTGGACACTAGGTTCGGGATTCCGTTGCTGAAGAGGCAGACATCTGAGGCACCCCAACATAACTAAGGCTTCTGAACAGGCCTGTCAGCATAGCACAGGAAACACAGGTTCATAGGAAACTTGCAACTGGAGGCAGGGCAGGACACGCATACATAGCACTTGTCTTCTCATATTTTTGCCCATCCCAAATATGTCTCACATCAGCTTCAAATGAAGAATTCTAAATTTTAGCTTTAAAGTAAACAAAACATCTGCAGTGAGCAAGCTGTGGCTTACTACTGTTGGATCTATTTTGCACTAGCCTGACAGAGTGAAGATAATAGGGATTAGGGATTACATGCTGAAAATCCAAATGTTATACCCGCTTATAGTCTTTAGTATGTCCTAACATCTACCACGTCTGCATGGCTATCTATCCAACTGTCATATACCTTACTACAAATTTACATCTGCAAACTAGAATAAAAGTCTAGAATTAGTTATAGTATATAGAATGAATATAGTTTTTCCTTGGGCAACACAAATTAAACAGTTCTTCAGACGGTCAAATTTTCTGTACTACCAAGATGTTTTTTCTTCATTATCTTGGCCTACATTTGCTACTGATGACAGACATTATTGAATTCCTCAAGGTTGCTGCTCAGTTGAGTAAAATATAAAAGTTTTTCTAATTATTCTTGAAATGATCTGGATGTGTTTTTTTTTTTTTATATTAATGTCTCTGCCATGATCTTGTCTCTGTAGTCAGGATCCCACCTAGGAACAACTGTCTCCATACTTTGATCAGTTCTGGGAACATGGCTGTTTTATCAGAAGCAAGTTCTTCTTCCCAGTAACCCTCATCCCAGTGCTGATTCTGCTTAAACACTACTTTAGGCACCGTATAGCAGCCTTGTTTTGGAAAAATCTATCATGTCTGAAATGTCAACACACTGTCCACAGTCAGTATCTTTCATTCTTCACATGTGCTCATGACAAGTTCTCATAGATTCATGACATGGTTCACATGGCTATTTTAAGTTTTCTCACAATCTTTTTGACATTTTTTATTCCAGACTCCAAGTTCCACCTGATTTCTAAATAAGAGTTCAGTTAGCTTCTCAGAAACGCTCTCAAGTCTTAGGTAGCCACATCTTTCTTCAGTTTCATTTACATTTTATAGCTTTAGGTTAAAAGTATGTCTCATGTTTTTCATTTTTACATGGGGGACCATATCCTGTAAGGGTATTTCTGTAAGGGGTCAGAGCTAATCTCTTTTGTCTGAGTTAACCAACAACAATTAAGGACTTTAAGTGCATTAAACCTGCCATTTTCAAAGAAAACACTACATTCTAGCTGGAATTTCATGACTCCATTGAAACTCTTTGTATGCAGGAAAAGATGGCAGCTAAGGTAAATGTTTCTTCTTCTTCTTTTTTTTTTTTTTTCAGAGAGTTTCCCCTGGTAATAAAGTGGCCTGTCTAGAGGTCCATTCATTTTCAATTTGAGTAAAAATATTTTTACTTTCTTAAAGCATGAGACTAGTAAAGAAAATAAATTACTTTTCCATTTAATAAAATCTGTAACCAAACATACATGCCATTGCCACAACTGAAGGCAGAGTATTTCAATATGGCTTGTGGCTAGGCTCTGTTGAAAAAGTATCCTTGATCATTTCTGTAGATATTGGTATTATATCTGATTAGGTTACAAGCTTCTGATGATAGAATTTTAAGTCAAAATATAGTTCAGCATAGAATTGTTACTATGATATGAAATGGTCCACAGACATATATGGTTAAACCATGCACACTGTGACAAATTGAGTAAAAATATATAGGGAATGGGTCACAGGAGAACAGTCAATAAACTAATATTTTTCTTTTATTTTTTTACTCCCAGGGCCCTGTTCTGCAAACACATTAAATTCCTAACTGCCTGACAGAGGACGGTATCAATCTGTGTGCTAGTGCTTATTGATTAGCTTTGCTTGGATATGTGCTGCCAGCTATAATAAGCAAAACATTTCAAGGGAAATTGATCACATCAGTCCTAAAAGTTAGAACACATTTGTGGGAAGTCTCCATTCAGTCATCTGATTTAGAACTTTTTAGTTTCAAAATCAATATTCTCAAACCACAACTGGAAGAGTTCATTTCTAATGGATTTTTTAAAGTCATTGGTTCACTGCTACTTAGTAAAAATTGGTTCTTGCTTTACTAAGTAACAATATTAATATAGTGTAAGTGAATCTGAGATTCTAACTATGCTTATTTTGATACCTTTCTACAAAGCCTGGGATTCAATGACCTTATCTACACAACCATAGTAATTAGTTCTATTGCCAAGTAACAGAGGACAACGGAAGCCAATTAGTAGAACAAAGTAGTTAATGCAGTGACCGCTACATCCACCTGCTATAAAGTTTGGGGGATTTATTACAGGTAGAGGTAGACTAGTCCGTGTGACCAAATGTGTCAAACACATCTGTGAATCAAGACCGTCCCAGTTTGCAGTTTCAAGCTTTCTGTTCCCATGCAGGAGTGCTGTGCATTGGGTGTATATCTGATGTAGAGTTTTTTGGTAAGTTTTTACCAAAAGAAGTCCAGTTTGCACACACGAGCATAGCTCTGAAACCATACCAATGCACACCAAGACAGTGATTGGGAGTTTTATTTATGCCATAAAATAAAAGAATAGAGGAAGGAAGATACATACTCAGTACTACTGGGGGGAGATCTCTGAAGAGGACTGTGAATGAAACTTTTCTTTTACAAAAAAGGAGTGAAAAATCCAGATTTACCCCAATTGGGGCTGTCATACACAAGGAATCTAAATGTTTACCCAAAGTGATCCAGCTGTCACAGTATACCTACAAAACATGAAGCAACTCATACTTCATGCCACATGCCTCTGCACCATGAATAGTAAGCACTGTTTTGGTATTTCACTGCTATATTATAAATACACAAAAAGGGGAAGAGAGGGGTGGCAGCTGCTCTAAGATCAAATATAGGAAAATTACTTTTGGGAAAGGTTTGATGAAAGAGCACACTATCAGAGGAGGAAGAAATAATGTCTGAATGCTCTGGCTATCAGCAAACGCAAAGACAAGGCAGCAGCACATAGCAAACAGGAAACTGAATAATGAATAGACAATGGGGCAGCAGTGAATATGCCAGGTTACAAAGACTTCCATAGCATTACAGGAAATACAGAAATGAAAGAGCAAACAAGGAAAGGCTAATTAAAATTATATGATGGCACCATGACAATATCACTTGGATATTGAAAACTGCAAGCAGAATTATAAATTAACTCTAGGATTATTGAGTCATTCAACGGAGTCTGGGAAAACAGTGTATTTCCTGTATGCCTCTCTTAGAAACTTTGTACTGTTAATCGGTAATAAGTTGTGTCACAGTCTAAAGTTCACCAAAGTCAAAGTAGGATGAATCAGCACTTTTCCATATATGTACAAACATTTTCCATAAGCTATCTGAATGTGTTTGAATGCCAACCAGATTAGTCCAGGCAAGGGGAAACTTGCCACTATTTTGGTGGGATCAGTAACAGGAGTGTCTTGTTTGGAACACCATAGGCTGTGATTGCACCAGCCAGAGCATTATGGGATGGCCTCTTTTCCACAATAAATGTCCAAAAGAAAAGAACAAAATTTAATATTACAGATAGCTCAGACAGCCTCAAGGCTGTGCTGGAAGTAATTAATGAACATATTGATGCTATGTGGGAAAACCAATTCATATAATAGGCACATAAAGAAAACAAAACATATATTCTCATAATATATTGTAGCATTCTTGCAGCATGATGAATATGAAGGCGGGGATGTCTTCTGGACATATTTTACCTGGAACAGATAATAATTATTCAGCAATCACAGTGCTGTTTCATATAGTTCCCATTCTATTAAGGGAAAAAAGAAACAGGACTACTAGTAAAGTGAGTGGATAAAGAAGACAATGTTACTAGTTACAGAGCTCAGGAGTTGAAGAATTAGATAAATAGAGTATTTACAAATAGTCTGTTGCATTGTTTTCAAGTGCCATCAGATGAAGAAATACAACCCTCCTCCTCTGCACTTCTGTTGGCAAAGACAAGAATTACAAAAGCTAAATGGGTACTTTCTCTTATTTCACATAGGCTTGAGTAGTTCTAGATGTTTGGGAGCATAATTTGGGATCAATTTACAAAGGAAGAGTATCAGTGTCACCAATAATAGAGGCTGATGGGATTCATGGTGACCAGAATGGAAGCACAGCATTCCAGCACATTAAGATGGAGACAGCCTTGAGGAATCTGCAACAGATAGCAATGACACCCTCAGTTACGGTCAACATCATGGAAAGAAACACAACTATACACTTCAGTCTCTTCTGGAATGTATATATTTGACTTATTTTAAGTGTCGATATTAGGATGAGATGATTCACACCCTGGAAGTGTCTGTTTCTTGACAACGAGTCTGGACATCTGCCTCAGAGGACTGGGTTAGATGAGTCTCACTGCTGACCTTCTGGTTACTGTGGGCTGATGTAAAGAGTAAAAAAGAAAATGGCAGGGTCTTGTGCTTGTAGAAACACAGAAAGATCTAAATAACCATACACATGTCAACTTCAGTGAAGAGTGCGAGAGCAAACTAAAAAAAAAAAAAAAAAAATGCCTGCAGATACTGTTTTGTCAGAGAGGCCAAAGAAGAAACACCTTAGTCTTCCAGGAATACTGACATAACTGAGATACTCGGAGTCTTCTGAAAAAAAAAACAGAGTTTTAGATCATAAATCCCAGTGACATTTGAGGGATTTGTCAACAAATGTAAATTCTAGCACATCATCCCTGCACTGCAGCCAGTTAAATGGTAAAAAACAAAACAGTGATTAAAATCGCTAAGGATGTGTTAAAAAGGTATGCAAAGCAAAGAGGAAAAGAATGGGAATCCATGTTTGGAAGGGAAAAAAATTATCTATGCATTCTCACCCTGGTCTTTCATTCAGTCGGCACAGCTGAATGTTTGATGTTAAGAGATGTACTCACCTTAGTGCCTTTTGCAGCGGCTCTTTGTAGGAAGGCTAATTACTACAAATAGCAAAGATGAATAGGATAATATGCAAACAAAGACTAGATACAAACTGCAAGTATACTTCAGTCAGTTCAAATTATCTTCTTAGGAAATATTGTGCACTCAGAAGCAAGCCACATGTTTTGAACATTTGTGGAATGCAACAAAGTAATAGATGGACATGCACTAAAACCTCAGACATCTTCATTCAGTAGGAATAGAAGCTGTAAATATCTATGTGGAGCTGGATGAGACATTTGTTCCACTAAAATTTGATCAGCAGGATGCAGAAGGAACAGAGAATGAGTGGTTGATATTAAATGGAGCCTAGCATCAAAGTATACACTGGACTTATTGTAATAGAAAAGACTGCAAAAACAACTCTCCCTAAACCAGAGAAGAATGCCTTATGGATTTGATTCATTTTCCTTGTCACATTTAGCTGCAATAGGCTAGAGAGATAACCTCCCTCACAGCTGCAACATTAACTTCTTCAGCTAAATCCAACAGGGATTGTGAATCTGCTGCAGTTTTAACCACTGCAGTTCTCAGGCACTGAATTAATTTAAATTGCCATTATTTCAGTATATGTAACAAAACCAGAATTGCGTGAATTGTAATGAATTGTGGTAGATAATGCCATCCATTTTCATCACTGCTATCTAGCACTCGTCTTCTGGTAAACCATCTCAAATAAAGGTAAGGGGTGGACGTCTGGTTGAACAGCCTACTCAAACACTGCATCTAAAATCTAGGGAGGACTGTGAATTAGAGATCCTAAGCTGCCAAACAAGTAAATAAAATAAGAAAATTACTGTTGTATCTAAGATGGTGATGGATTATGAGGTCTAATAGAATATTAAGTAAGAAGTTTATGATATGACTTTTAATTTTGTTATCTCAAGTAGCACAACAAAAGAGCATTAAAACTGTCAGCTTCTTGAGACATGATTGTGTGATTCCTCTGCAAGGTGTAGCTAAGCAGTGGAGAGACACAGAGCTATGTTCTTGGAGTTACAGCCCTTCTAAAAGATTTACCTGCCCCCTTGTTGTTCTATAGCAGGATACCTCTGCGGTATCCCGCCAATAATGTGGCGCAGTCTCCTGCCAAAGATTGGATGCTGCTGACCAGTTGTCACAGTTCCTTCCCCGTCCTCATCCTACAGCACAAACTTGGAAAAGTCCAAAGAGAGAGGCAGACCATTAAAAATCATTCAGACCCAAGGATTTCATATGTCAGCTGAAATGATTGATTCTCTAGTACTCAGCAGAGAGATCCTTCTCTACCTGTACGGTCTAGGCTGTTGTTGAGTAGCCTCATCTGTTTGCTACTCACAACTCTTCTTTCCCATTGCCTGTGCTCATCACTCTGTGAGTCCTGCCCTTGTCACTCCCTTTGTCACTTACTACAGCCTGCAGCTTGCAAATACTTATGGTGTGGAAGCATAAAGATTATAGTATTTCTTAACATAGCAATCAACCCTTTCATCTTACAAACTGGCCAAGTTAACTTCCCTTCTGTAATGTCCACCTTTTCTCAGGTACTTGCATGTATTTTCCTCTCCTTGGCTTAGAGACTTTGATTCAATAAGCTTCTTTGACACGCTTCTGCTTGTCTACTTCCTTCAAGTTCAGCAGGAAGCATGATGAGGACATTCTTTTACTCAAAGTTTAAACTGCAGCCATTTGGGTGAAGGGCTTCTTGCCAGCTGGGCACTCTGACATGGTTTGCTCACCCGATTTCTTTTGCTTACAAAGTAGGCAAAGGCTCTCTTCTTTTCATCTGTTCATCAGGGTTTTTCAAACCATTCTTTTCCCCATCTACCAGCAGATACTTACAGTAAGCTGTGGGATTTTCAAGGTTGAAAGTTCAAAATTGAAATCTTTGCTTTCACCATACTTGACTTCAAAACTCTTCATGACTAAAGTTTCCTGTTAATTAAAGATGAAAGTGACTCCTTAATGCTAGGAGACTTCATACCTGGCTAAGTCTGGCTATCCTAACTGTCTCTCACTAACTCTCACTTGTGTGTCATCTTGGAGAGAAATTCATATCTTATATGGATTCCATGGCCATTTGAATGTCCCTTTCTTCTTCCACTAAGTAGATAAGGTGCAAATAAATCCATATTACTTATTGAGTTCTACACTCAATGGACAAATTCATGCCAAAATCAAGAAAATTCCTCACTTATTGCCCTGGGTTTCCTACAGAACATGTTTGGGGCACTTCTCTGCTGCACTCATGAAAGCTGCAACTACAAACTTTCCTGACCTTGTGAGCTACATACCAAAAGTTCTACCAAAGCCACATACCAATCTATCAAAATACATACCAACAGTCACATAATATACCTCACATATATGAAGTAGTCACAATTCCCACTATTCTACTATAAGACTTACCTGGATTTGACAATCAACTGGTTCCCAGGAAAAAAAAATCTCAGTTTAAATTCTTTTAACCTTCTGTCTGAGAAAGAGATTTGGATTACACCAGTATAGCCCTTACTTTCCTAGTTTGGAAGTTACACTGGATCTCTTTGACATGTGGCTCAGAAGACTGAGTGTGGCCTTGTGCTATTCTATAAATGCAACAGCTGTGATTGACACAGAGAAATGTAGTAAAAACACATTCGATACACTTTCTATTTTATTCCATTCCAAACTTAGATAGAAACACCATTGGCTGCAGCCCAACAGCATTAAAACTGTTCAACTTCCAACCTCACTAAAATGTACTGTTGAAATGGTATTAAGTAAATAGTGAATGCTTGAGCCTGTGAAAGAAAACAAAAAGTAGTTCATAGACAAATACGTGCCCTTTTTTGATAACTCTGGGATATGCAATACCCCGACTTCAGGGTCTTATGAGTATATACATGAGTGTACTGTTTGGGCATGAAAGAATAAAGAACATGCTGGGGCTGTGGGAATGAAGTGATTTCAATGAAATAGGAATAAGCTAAACTGCATAAGTGTGTTGATTCCTGTGACCGGGAATCAGAAATGAGGTTGAACCTTTAAAGAGATCTCACAATTCAAGGGAATGTTAAAGATTTGGCACTATTTCTTTAAAGAGTAAATGAGCTGGATATGTCCAAAGAAAAGACTATAAAAACCCTATACTATACAACATGTCATCTCATCTACTACATCTTTTTGGTTCTAAGCAAGGACCCTCACCCCCTTCATCTATGACCTTCATCTCCCCATATTTGACATATCACAAAATCCCTAATTTTCCTTTTCTTCTCGCCCTGCACTCTCTCTTCAAGCCCACACTCCCTGTCTTCCCAGATCTCATTTACCTGACACCACAGCTTTGTACATGCTCCTGGAAATCACAGATTAGGTGATGGATGATACAGGATGGACCTGCAGTAGCAGATTAGCAGCTTGCACCTTGCTGGCCTCAACAAGAAAGTGTACCAAAAATCTCCCTACAAAAATGGAAATAAAAATCAAAACACAAGAAGGCTGAAGACCACCAAATGGACACTATAATCCTTTCACAGCATATCTTTCTTAAAGGAAGCAATGAAATTTACAGGGAATGTCTCATGGGTCCCTCTCATATTACATGATCTGTTGGGAAATTCATGTTGGTCTGTTTTACAAAACAGAGTCTTAGGGATGAGAAGATCATTTTTTATTTTTTTCATCATTTCCAGTTTTACATCTTTAGGCCACCCTCCTAGAAACTAAGCAATCAAGAACAAATCTTTTGTATTAGCCAGATGTTCTACTTCCATTCCTGGCAGCTGGCAGCTGAGAACTTGTAAATGTGTACTTTGTTTTTAAGCAGTAACATTGCCAACTTGCAAATTTGTCCTGACACTCAGTCATTTCTTTTGTCCATCCTCCCACTTCTCTACCTCAGCAGTCACAGCAATTTGTTAATTGTTTTTGTTTTGTTTTAATGTTCCATTCTTTTAAATATCAGGAAGCTGCTTTCAGAAATACATCTGCATTTACTCGCTGCCAACACTCAATATGATTTTAATAAACCTTGTGTGGTTTTGACTTTAACACTCTCTTCCTTGTGCATAAAAGCCTATTTCCTTAGCTGTCACATAGTTTGTCACTCTAATAAAATTTCCCGCTTGCCTCCTAAGCTGGCCAAGTTTTACACTAAGTTTTATTAAGCGAAAAGAGAAATCTGAGGATAACAGCAAAACTGAAAATTATTCAAACCAGTTAATTACTATCTATTTGAATATGAGTTTCCCTCTGACTACAATCCATTGGAAGTACAGCAGATATTTATAGAAGTACTTATATTTTGAGGGAAAAATTGACAACAATCATGATAGTTTAGGATTCAGCAATGTCATGATACTTTAGATTTAGACAGGATGTCTCAATGATTTCAAAATCAAATTGGGTCTTTTCACAAGATGTTTTAATGAACTTCCATCTCCGTCAAGCTCATTTAAGATTATAAATGAAAGCCTGGACTTTTTCTGCTCTCACAATATCACTGGTGGTGATAATTCTGAGACCAAAATTCTATCTTCAATTTCTAAGTCTCGGTGGGGTTTCTGTATCTTCAATCACAGATAAATGTCTGTACAGGTTTCTGGGAATTCTCATGGCTTTTCTGGATAGAGGCAATCACATTGTTTCTTAATAGCAGCCGTGCTGGAGCATGTAGAATGAAAAAATGCCATCACTTGGAGGCTGTTCAGCAAAGCAGGCTGAGATGTTCTAGCATCCAGCTCCTAGCAGCTAGAGAGATGATCCTATTCCTTCTGGTCTCTTCTCCTGATGGTGTAGTCCCACCACTCTTCTTGCACCAGACCTGCTGCTTCTCTGTGCCCTTCAGAGAGCCAGCTCACTCGTGCTGCCGGCCCATCACGGAAAGAGCCTCTGCCCCTCAGCACAGCCACGGGCTGCATTGCATCCCGTTGCTGGTGAATCAGATCCAAACGGAGCGCTGAGGAGAACAAGAGGGGAGGAGGGCGATGAGAGAAGAAAAAGACCAAGAGATGATAGGAAAGAGCAGGGAGACCACCTTGAGCAAATCCCTAGCCAATTAATTTAATTGCATCTTTAATGTAGCCTCTCAGACTCCATGATTTTCTTTCATCTTGTGTTAACTGTTCATTTTTTAGGTCAGGGACCCTTTATTATTAAATATACACACTACACAGTATTGTCCAGTGAATAGGTTCTGAAGCTGAAGTTGGGGTATCTGATTTTTACATCTACTTTTGCCCCTCTGCTCCCACTTGCAAGACTTTGGGCATATGGTTCAATTTTCTCATGCTTCTGATTGCACCATGTATATGGTCTACTTACACTTAAGCTAATGCTCAAGTGCTAATTAGTGAAAAATAGTTGTAAATAGTGCAAATAAAAAGCAACAACAAAGAAGGCAGAGGGCAGAATGCAGCCCTACATTTAACACTGAATTAATAATTGTACGGATGCAGGAATACAAAGAAAGTCCAAATTACTCTCCTGTGCCTGAGAAGGCTTTGCAGCAGAAACATGAACATGGCCATTGTGAAAATTCTTAATCTCTAGAGCAAATATCAAGCAGATGCCATATTTTAAACATACTATTTATCCCAGAACCACACTTTAATCAGAGAGATTTTATAGTCTGTAGCTTCCTGCGAATCTCTGCCTAATGTAAATTTTAATACCTTAGGCATCTTTTGGCTATGAGCCTATTATTCACTTGATGCACCTCAAGCAAGTTTTAAATTACACTGTTAAAACAAAAACTATTTCAGAAGTGGTAGACATTAAAAGGATTTTGTAAAACAATATTGTGTAGGAACCCATAGTTACTGCCCAACATTGATTTCTCTGTGTTCAGTTCTAAGAAGGGTTCAGTTTACAAGAAAAATAACATCTATGAGTTCACTAGAGGAACTTCTGGCATTAGGTTATAGTTACATGTTATAAATGTGTTTTAGTTACGTGTTATTTTGTTGGCAGTAGATCCAGGTAAGAGTTTTTTTAGTTTTTTTTTTTTAAGCTAAATCTTTTCAGAAGCTTTGTTCAGAGACAAGACATGTAAAATACTGAACTGACCCAAGTGCTGGGGCGAAGGGAAATAAAACTGAGGGGAAGCAGAAGAAAATATCCTCTTAAAATGATTTGCCACCAGCAAACAGATAGCATGTATCCCCAGCTCAAAACTTATTCTTTCTCTGCTTTAGGTTCAAACCATGGTCTTTCTATTATTGTAAATACCTGTCTGAAGCCATTGATATTCTGGTACTGAAAGACACAAAGCATATGAGGGCTGAAGCACTTTCCATCTGTTGGAATGTGAAACAAGGTATTGAATAATGAGGATTTTCTTGCATTTCGTTCATTTGGTTACTAGATTGCTTCAGCATGTATGTAATTTACAGACAAAATGAGTAAAAGAGCACGTAGGTAGCTAAAGGGAATGAGTTTAGGCACCTACACCAGTATAAAGAACTACATGGACTGCAAGAACCGTACAGCTGCACATCAGCCTTGTACATGTTCCTGGTGCTCACAGAGAGGCTGATGAACAGTATAGGATAGACATGGCAGCAAGAACCTGAAGTAGGCAAGGTAAGAACCTTCCTTCTCATCGACCTTAGCAGGAAAGTGGACCAAAAATCTCCCTACAAAAGCAGAAAAAAAGAACCAAAACACAGACCACCAAATCTGAAGGCCACTACATGGACACTCTAATCCTTCCGCAGCTTATCTTTTTTAAAGGAAGTGAAATTTATAGGAAATATCTCATGGGTCCCTCGTCTCTCATATTACATGATTTGTTGGGAAATTCGTGTTGGTCTGTGTTATAGAGCAGAGTCTTTGGGATGAGAAGACCTTTTTCATTTTTTTTTCACAATTTTCATAAGTTTTACACTGAGTCATCAGGAATAAATCTGTGGTATTATCCAGACATGGACTGACCCAAAGACAGGCTATCCACCTGACCCTAGCGATCTGCTGGTCGATACGACAGTCACTCGGGTAACAGTGGTTCAGACTGCCCGAATCTTATGTGTTAAAGAAACCTCTGTCTTGTTTCATGGTCTAAATCTCTCTAGTCTCAGTTTTTAAAAATCACATCCAAATCACCATCTGGGTTAAACCTTACAGTTGTGGTTTCAGAGTTGTGGTTGCATTCTGACCAACATGATTTAAGACAGCTCTGTTCCTACAAGCTCTGTCACTTGTTCATGTATGTACCCAACAAGGCAGCCCTTTCTGCTATGACAGAACGACTGCTTCTGGGACCACACAATGACAGAACAGGAAACAGGCCTAACTTATAAAAATCCTTGCAAAAAATGTGGGTTTTTTATCTTGATTAAGCTAACCTACAAATCTGTGTTTAAGTCACTCACCTTAAGTCACTCTTTTAATAGTCTGTAGAATGAAATTGCTATTTCCAGGATGAATCTCATCTCTTCATAATGTAGATGTAGTCTAAAATAAATCACACTCTAAAATGGCATATTTTCTTTCCATTGTCTATAAAAGGAGCACAGGCTGGTTTCCTCAGATGGAGACACCTACACTCTAGATGCCTAAAGTTAGGTAAAATGAATCCTGCCATGTATCTGTTGCAGCTCCTTATATGTATTTAACAGAATCACAGAATCACAGAATGGTTGAGGTTGGAAGGGACCTCTAGAGATCATCTAGTCCAACTCCCCTGCTCCAGCGGGACACCCTGAGCATGTGGCACAGGGTGGCATCCAGGTGGGTTTGGAAGATCTCCAGAGAAGGAGACTCCTCTGGGCAGCCTGTTCCAGGGCTCTGTCACCCTCACAGGAAAGAAGCTCTTCCTCACATGGAGGTGGAACTTCCTGTGTTTTCCCTTCTTTGTTGTTCTTATGTATGAGGGTCCAGTATGATATTGAAATGTCTATAAGGCACACATTCTATCTTCATCTACAGAAAACAGTTGCTTAAAGTGTAAGGACATGGACATTTTATCTGGTGGCCCTGTCCGTTTATGGAGTTTGCCTCTATCCTGCTGAGTGCTGACTTTTGTCAGTCAAGTTGTATGTTAATGCCATTTTACAATGCCAAAAGTCTCTAGGGAGAGTAGGATGATGGGTGAAATATTTATGGGATGTCAGCAGAGCCATTCTGGTATCTTCAGACACCAAGCTCATTCTGCTGTATGTTTCAGGCTGTGTCTAGATGACCACCTCCTGTGCTTTGGAGTCATGGTCCTCCAGCTGTCCAGATCAGGGACTGTGTGAGAGATTCACTGCAATTCCCCACATTTAACACACACAGACAGGTGACTAAGACAACAGAGTGCTGACAACATCTTCTCTGTACAACATGAAGCAGGGATATGCCCCTGTCCTGGGCAGCTGCGAGTTCCCAAATCTAGCTTGGTACTCTTTTCCAGAGAACTTTACCAGATTTCTCTCTCCACATACTGAAAAATACTGTGACCTTCTATTCTACCACCCTCAAGAAAATGAGCGCTAGTGGCCTCTTTTGATGCCTCAGATGTTGTTGGAGTTGCTTGGTATAAGCATATCTTCCCCTCCTCTTTATATCTCTTCACACACACGAGTGTGTTAGGCACACTCTGCTTCTTAGGAAATCCAGAATACGTTCAAAATGAAACATAACCAGGAAAGGAGAAGAAAGAAACCGGTAGCTTTTATTAGAATCTGAAATGTGATAGCACATTAGAGTATGTTTCAACTTTACACTTGAAAAATTGCACCATCATTACCAGGATTTCAGGTTCCTTATAATTTATGCCATTTATCTTCTGATATGAGCAGGCTTCCAAAACCTCCTGTAGTCACTTGAATAGTGACTACAGTAGTCTATAGTAGTCTATAGTAGTCTATACTGCATTGCAGCGAACAGGCTCTATGCTCCTTCCCGTCTCAATTTCACACCCAGGATCTGTTCCCAGACTGATCAAAAGCTGAACCTATAGTTCTCATGCCTTTTTAGCTGTGCTGTTATTGCTGTTGTTCATAGCTTGTTTTCTGCACTCAGCAGCAAAACAAGGAAGTTCTAACAGCTTTTCATATTTCTTTCTCTACCCTACACAACTGGAACGTTTCTCTGGGTTTCTTCATTAGATTTATGCCCATGATCAATATCCCATTTTCTATTAATACATATCAATTTCTCTTACAAAGCTTTTATAGTGCCTCACACACATGGAAAGCAGCACTCTTTCTTGTAGAATGCCCTACAGATCAATATTAATTTCTTTTTTTCCAGACTGGTGAATATTTTTTGCACAAGCAACATGGAAATATTTTCAGCAATACCAACACACTAGATTTTCATGCCTAGACTGTAGCAGTTTACTCCATAAGGACAAAATTTCTTCAGGTTATGAGAAAACTTTCTACAGAATGCTAGTACTGATCTGTGTGTTTCTTTTTTGTTTGTTTGTTTGTTTGCACTTAAATTTGCAAACTTCACTCACTTGCAAAAGCTCTGTTAACTGCATGATATTCACAGTTTGATGTCAGTCTTTTTTTAGCTAACAACACTTATCCTTTTTCATATTTTCTGCTCATTTCTCTTCCTCCTGCACTGCTGTTTTCTGTAAACAGGACATGAGTTTATTAACAGAAATGATAACTTAATAAGGTAATACAGTATTTCTCCACTGTTGTGGCAGACATCATTATGTAGACCATTTGGCTATTCTGGGTAAACAGCTTGAAATTGTCATTTGGTGTTTAATAAAGCAGTTATAAAAGCCAAGAAATCTTGAGCAGATCTTTTATCTTCCAGGCTAGCAAAGAGGTGAATAGCGGCAGCTATTCCCTGGCTAGTGTGTTCTTTGGGACTGCTCGCCACCAAGAAGCATCGCCTGACCCAGGGCCACTCCTGCAATGTTCTGAGTTGTCTGGGTAAAGAATTATTGCACAGGTAAGGCTTAAGAATTTATTAAGAAGTAAACACACAGTTGCATGGCTTCTAGGGAACCTTCTTTCTCCTTACAAAAGCTGAATCTCTCTTGAACCGTAAGGTTGCTAAATGGACTTTTTTATCATCTCACATGCTCATCCATGCTTAAAACATTGTATCATTGGCAAGTTCAGCCAAGCTGTTTGCTCTTTGGGCATGACAGGCAGGGGCAAGTAAAGCAAAAAGTGATGTTCTGGAAGACACCACTAGACATACAGTGTGACACCTGACCTTTGCTGCAGCATCACCTTGGTAATTTAGGACATCGACTGCTAAGGATCTTTACTCATACGTAGCTAATGTCATCACATCTCCATGACTTGACTGTAGATGAGTTCTGACTTTGTACATAAACCATAAGCTGGAGAGGTGGCACTGCAAAATGGTTAATTGCCTGGTTGCCTCACAGAAAGTGTTTGTTTTAGATTGAGCCTCAGGAGATTTTGTGAGGTAGACTGACTGTCTCTTCTAATCTAAAATGACCTTAACAAAACTTACCCATTTTAAAAGCTTTCAGTCTTCACACTTTTTTTCAGATTGTTAGCTTATTCCTATTCCTGGCAAATATCTTGCTTATCAATGCCAGTAGAGTAAAAGAGGACTCTATCTTGTTTGTATAATATGTAATTTATTTATACATATGCAAACACACATATACAAACACACATGCATGGATATGTAAATCAAAATAGCTGAATTTAGGACATGCCTGTATGCTTATTGATCACAAAACTAAATGCATTGTACCTCAAACTTTCCTGAGTAATTTTCAACATTTTTTTCTCTTTGTAGAGAAAAGTAATGCTTATTGTCAACCTTGAATGTTTTAAGTTGCATTAGATATTGATTTATGGTTCTTAGAGTGCAGACAATCAGTGTTAACACAACCATATGCAAAATAAATTCTGCTTTGGTACCATAAATGAATTATATGACTCTTGCTAGCCTTTCTCTAGCTAGCAAGAAAAGAGAAAAATATAGAAGAATCAACAGTCCAACAGTGGGGCCACTCAGTTTATCAATTAAAAAAAAATCACACATCTTAGTACCCTGGATCTGATCCCTTACTGCAGCACATTAATGTTTTGTCTTTAGTGTTTTTGTTTTTCTACCACAGGTCTTGAATTTGCTGTAGTGCATTGGCAAACATTTTGTTGTGGTGGATGGCATATATGTTTTGTGGAGCCTTCTGAAGAAGACACAACGGTCTACTTGCAGAAGAGTTCACATGATGACCTAGGTGATATATCAGAGCCTATGGACCTTACGTAGATCTGAAAGAGTGAATCTGGCCCTACCTGGCCCTACTTCATAAAGAAACTAAACATAGGTATTAGGACGGATTTAAATCCTGAAGGAGAGAGAAGTTAGCTTCAGGTTAAATAAAAAATTGTATTAAGCATTGACACTTGTGGAGCAAGGCAGCCTGAAAGAGAGCTTTATTTATGTACTGTCGTTTTGAAATTAAAAATATGCTTATATAGATAATAGATGCTTATATTGTAGTTGTTACGGCTCTTGATTCTGGCAAAAAGCAGGATCAGCCTCTGAATAGTTGCCTGAACCTGAGATCAGAACCAGATCAGTGTGTGAATGACTGATTTGGGCAAGGAAATATGTATTATGGAAACCACCTCTGGGAAGACTGAAGAATACTGGCGTGCTGAAAGGCACGCTATCAAAATCACTGACTTGAAAATCACATTTCCAATGCTCTCTTTTGTTCCTGTCATATCTTTTTATATCTGGCACTAACTGTTGCAAAAATAAATACAAGTCTAAAGACATTCTCCTCTTATTTTTCCCTTATCATGCCATGCATGTGGTCCCATACCATTGTGAGCATGTGGCAATCAGGACTCCAGAGAAGGAAGCAGAACTTAGGATACAGAGCACTTGACTAGTTTCAAATATCTGCTTTAACACAAGCTTCCGCTGAGCTCACAGAGCAGTTGCTTAGCTTCTCTTCAGTTCACTTTCCCTTCTACAAAATAATAACAGTGAGTCCCTACCAGAAGGATGTGAAGGATCACATCATAGATGAAAAGATATTTAGACATGATGGACAATGTTAACAGGTTTCTTAAGCAGATATAAGGCAAGGTGCTGTAGTTTCCATCACAGAATCAGAGACTTGAAATGAAAATATAAGGAAAGTTATTTTATTATCCACAGCTAAATCTTTTTGTTCATAACATCTATGTCTTCCTGACATCTCTACCCATTTCCGAAGACCAGATCTTGCATTAGTGAAGTTTTGCTGTCAGTTTCAACTAGAGTTGAACCAGCCTTTTTGTGCACATTATTATCATATTTAGATGTGTGTATACACAGCAACAAAAGCAACATTTCATCTGTAAGAATCTAATTCAACATCTACAGACATCTTTCTATAGCCTCTTGCAAAGTAGGTCAGTAAATCAGATCACCGGGAACACATTATTTTCCTATGGACTGTGGGAAGCAGGCAAAAATAATCTCACTTAATGTATTTACACTATTATTTCATATTTATAAAGTCACTTACTGACAATCTAATTTTATTTATTGCTGAATGCTTCTTAGTCATCTAAGTCTGCTACGGGAAAGATGCTCAGGAGCAGATGATGCTTCTCTAAGATATAGTAAACTGCTCTCTGTACCCTTTCAAGCATAGTTTTATTATTTCCTTTAGGAATGACTAGCATGTTGCAGAGTGGAGAATTTTTTTCAGTGGCCATAAAAACTGGAAAATATGAAAGATTCACCAAGTTCACAGTTCTTACTTCATGGCCTTTTTTGGCATTAGCGGATGTTATTCTCAAGTGATTACTAGGTTCAAACTCACAGCTGAGGTGAGAACTATGTAAGTCTGAGGTATTAGCAGTAAAATTCAAGCCTGGGGAGCAGAGGTTGTGCCATACTTTCACCTAGATTTTATTTTCCTTTTTCTCTTGTAGCAATTTCAAATGTTTGTAGGAATGGGTCAAAGAAAGAGCTGTCACATTTGTGAAAATTTTGCAATGTTAGATGAGCATTTCACAGTTCTTTATGTACAAGAAACAACTTTCTTCTTCAATTCAAGCCATAATGTTTCCTGGGTGAATAAATTTTCTAAATGTTTTTGTTCCTGTAATTCCCCACAGCAGAATACTAAAGAATGTTTTTAAAAAATGCAGGTATAGTTCAGTGGAAAATATTCTGAAATAACTTTTTCTTCTTTTTCTTTCATCTTGTTAATAAAGTAACACTTCTATAAAGTGACTTTGGAGGGAGGGGGCAAGGATGAAGCAAAAATCTTCTCTTTGGAAACTCACTTTTAAGACTTTTAAGAATTACAGCTTTTATTTGAGCTTCTTTGAATACAGTATTCAATTTACTTTGGAAGTGTATCTCTACCTTCTCTTTTTCTAGTTTTTCTTATTTCAATGAATTGCTACCGGCTCTTATAGCTTCATCAGCTTGAATTTTGTAGCTTTTTATTTACCAAAAAAGTTATTCATTTAGAACCTTTATTCACTGTCAGTACAATTTATTTGCTTGGGAAGTAAGCAGATGTAATTTAAGATGGAAGGGAAACCACTAGTGGAAAGGACTAAGAAGTTTTGTTTAAGGTGTTCTATGAATGTCAGAAAATTGTAAAAAGCAGCAGCTAGCTTTATGAGTGATTTAATGTGAAAATATAACATTTTGTGAGTCTTTGATGCTACTCTTCCCTCATGTTACAAAAGAAAGGGAAGAAATAAAGAGTACAGAAACACAAACAGAAATAAATAAAAAGCTAAATTGTTAATTTATTTTCTTTTCTCTCTCTTTTTTTAACTGTGATCAGAGAGGAGATTGAAAAAACTAAGAGTGCATAAACTGCCAAAAGCTTGATGGTGGATTTGTGATCACAAGGAATGCCTGAAAAAATACGCGGTCCAGGGAAGGGCTGAGCATAGATAGCTGTTGGCAGCAGACCGAAAGAAGGAAAAACAGCTGTGGGGAAAAAAAAAAGGAATACAAATCCCCAGCTGAAAATGGGAGAGGAGGGACAGAATAGGTTGGAAAACAACATGAAAGAAGCAAAGGGCTGTTAAAAATGAGTGGGAAGGAGATGAGAACGAAAGAGGCAGAAGGGAGCCATTACACAGCCTGACCATGTTCCCAGCTGGTGAGAGGCACTTGGGTGCCTCTGCTGAGCACTGGTCACCAGCCTAGGACTGCTGCTGTCTTGGTCCAAAAGCCTTTGGGCTACCTTAGTGCCAAGATTCTATAATTTAAAAAAAAAAAGCAGTCTCCTTCCTGCTGGTGATCAGCATCGAGACGTTTTTGCCAAAGGATATGCAGAATGGGAAAATGCTTCATTTTTCAAAAGAAGACTGCAGGTCACTTCTTTGATATGACTATTTACTCTTTGTTCCAAGTGCTGCCTCAGTCGTGCTGATTGCATGTACACTGCATAAGGAAACTCTAGATAAAACAAACAATCAGCATATCAATTCTAGCATATCAAACTACATGCTCAACAGATAGATTCATAACCCAACATTACCGTTGGTAATGCCTTTTGTTTTTCTATAATAAATAGCAGCTCCTCTTTGAGGGGCAGATTAGCACTGTGGAGGTCACTTAAAAAAATAACATCAATGAAAACAAATAATTTTAATAATTTTAATTCTTCGATTGCATGTCTAGAGGATTTACTTTTGATTCCTCTGTCCTGCAATCATGAAGACATTTATTGCAAGTAGAGCCCTGAACAAGAACATTATTCCCATATTGCTATGATTCAGAATTACAATAAAATAAAATAAAATAAAATAAAATAAAATAAAATAAAATAAAATAAAATAAAATAAAATAAAATGAAGCCACAGCATAAGAGACGGTGTGGTTCGGTGTATGAAACTTTCTCTCTTTTTGGGGGAAATGGCGGTGGTTTGGCAGTACTTGGATATTGCTTGCTGTTAGTTCCTCAGTCTTCTCAGATAATGTTTGCAGACATGCCATGGCAGGGATTGTGTCTCTTCCAAGTGACTCATTTGTTATTCCTTGCATGTTGACAGAGATCAAATGCTGCTGTTTTTGAGGAGCTTCTTAGTCACTTATGTGAAATATAGTGGTAGTCTCAGGCCATTTACTCCTGCCAGGTGTTCACATTACAAAACTCACATATTTGGCAGCTAGAGGTCAGTCATAAAAACTTCATGGAAGAATGAATTCGAACCTCATTTCAGGTCAGGGTCCAAGTACTTTAGTACATCAAAACACGATAGTCATCTGCTATTCTTGCTCAGAGATCATAAAAGGTTTCATTTTCAGAACAATTAGACCACTATCTTTCACAAGCACTAGCACCCTGAGATCCGTATTCCCTTATGAGGCTTCTAGTAACTGGGGCATAGAATACAATGAAATTATGAAAACAGTTCCAGACAATTAGTATTGTTTAATTGTAAAATCTAATGAAAATGGATTTGTAAAATGATTTTAAATAGTTTTCAAGTAGCCAGAAAGTCAAATAGACAGAGAGTCAATGTTCTTGCATTCCCTATCAATCAGACCCAAAAGTCTGTAGATGTTTGTGCATTTCTTGATGTTACTGTGTTCTAATGTGATTGTGAACAATATTAAGACAAGGAAGGTTAAATCAATATCACCTTGCATGACACTGAACATAGTTTCCCTTAAATTTCAGTGGTTTGCTGAGGGTGTTCTGCGTGGTTAATATGGAGCTTCCTCATGCATTCCTGCCTGATTGCTAACCATTACTCAACAGTAAAGTAAAAGACCATAAATGACCTCTGAACTAAATTTAACTTACATGATTTCTAGATATTTAGCAGTCTTTGTTTATGAGGAAGTTTCATAGGTTTTCTTTGACAACCTTTTGAAGACAGCACAAGGAACAGAGTCAATATTCTTGCATTCCCTATTAGACTCAAATTTTACCTGAAAAAGATGTCAAAACAAACCATCAGCCTAATATATTTTCATTTTGAGTGTCTGCATTCTGTTCTTGCACAGTCCTGATTTTCATTTCTTCAACTTCAGTTTCAGTCCATTACATGATTAAGGAAGAAAAGACCTAAATCCTGGGCCCAGGGGCTTTAAGTCCTTTTAACTTCTTTGTAGCTGTCTTGTAGTTTCTTTTGTCGCCAGGAGGAATATTTATAAATAAATTGTGTAGGATGTATGTGGTAGAGGCTAGCATGTTTCCAAGCTCTGGAAAAAAGGGAATGAAAAGATTCCACTGTTATGTAAAGAGAACAGTTGTTCTCCATCTTCTCTGTGCAGATGAAAGATCCTACAGGCCAGATTAAGTCTGTGGACCATCAGAGAGAATGCACTGATTAGAAGTATCATTCCACAAAGTCCTAATAAAGACTAAGTAAATGTATTTGTAAATTGTATTATAAACAGTCTTATCAGGGATTTTCCCAAAACAGAGTTTAGAGAAAGAGGGATGCTCTATCACACAGCTGGTTCATTGATCTTTTATGGGTGTGTTTATAAAAAGGCTGGGGATGCTGGGCAACACATGCTATTCCTGAGCTATTCCTATCACAGGCAGAATATGAACAATTTGTCCAAAATTATATAGTGATGAAAGGCACAGAATCATTATATTCACATTCAGCACATCTACATATGAAATTACAAAGTGATCATGGCCATATGAAACTAAAAAATTATCTAGACATGGCTGCATTTTAAAACCTGCAGCACTGATCTAGTATAAATAATATAATACTAAGAACTTTTTGGTCTATTTCAGCCTTTAATGTATCTAATCATATTTTGCAAATTTATATAGTTTGGAAATGGATGATCTTGGATTGGATGATCATGAAACTGTTATAAACTTACATCTGGAGCACTGTGTCCAGTTCTGGGCCCCACAGTACAAGAGGGATGTGGAGCTGCTGGAGAGAGTCCAGCGCAGGGCCACGAGGATGATCAGGGGCCTGGAACGTCTGCCCTATGAGGAGAGGCTGAGGGAGCTGGGCCTGTTCAGCCTGGAGAAGAGAAGAGAAGGCTGAGAGGGGACCTGATCGGTGTGTACAAGTACCTCAAGGGAGGCAGTGAGGAGGATGGGGCTGGCCTCTTTTCAGTAGTGGCCAGTGACAGAACTAGAGGAAATGGCCACAAACTTAAACATCAAAAGTTCCACAGGAACTTAAGGAAAAAATTTTTGACAGTGAAGGTGACAGAGCCCTGGAACAGGCTGCCCAGAGAGGTTGTGGAGTCTCCTTCTCTGGAGATCTTCAAGACCCGCTTGGATGCAGTCCTGTGCCATGTGCTCTGGGTGGCCCTGCGTGTGCAGGGGGGTTGGACTAGATGACCTCTAGAGGTCCCTTCCAACCTTAACGATTCTATGATTCTATGATTCCCATCCCGGCCCGTGGGGCCTCCTATGCAGGTAATCTTAGAGATTGGAAAATAGCATTTCCTACCTCTCCGTCTCTCCCTCCGACTTCACTAGGTTACAATAGGAAAGCTGGCCTGAGCAGTGTTTAGGAGCAGCTTTTTCACAAATGCCTCTTCTGAGCTGTATGAAACTGTTTTTAGCAAAAGATCAGGGATTAGGATCACACAGCTGTACTGGGCCAAAGTTTTTTTTTTTTTTTCTCTATTTTCTTCCCTTAAGACAAATACTTGTAAGAATGTAAGAATGTAATGTAAGAATGTAAGAATCACTCTTAAAACATTTTCCCTTTATGAGTTGTGCAACTTTAATCATCAGTCTTTGGATGAATAAGATAGGAAACATTCTCCATTTATTGTTAATAGACACAACTGGACTACTCTAAGGAGTAAAAACAATTAATCTCCTATGATTTTAGGCACTTTATTGAATAACCCTGATCACTGGAAAATTAGGTATCTCCAGAAGGCAATTTGGATTGCAGAGAACTGAACTGTCTTCTTGGAAACGTCTCTCTTCATTGATTACTTAAGGAAAATAAGGCAGCTCTGGTTTCTGATTTATCCAGCTTGATTAAGGGTCTAAATCAGTTGAGACAAAGTCAAGTCTAGGCCTTTTACTTAGAGATCTAAATGTCCTCACTGAAAACAAACAATGTAAATACCTGCCATACAAGTACATGATAAACATGAGCTCTTCACATAGGGAGAAAATATCATTAGCTTACTGTTTTGGGCCACTTGCATAGGCAAGTCGTCATAAATTTAATGTATTTATTGCCTAGCTAAATAAGCAGTACTTTTTATGATCAGACTACAGCAACAGCTGAAGTCCCTGTACTCTGTATTCCATTGTAAAAGATAGTCTATCATCACAGCAATAAAATAGTTAATGAGTGAAGCAAATCAGAGACTCAATTATGCTGCAAATACACAAAATATATATATATCAGGAACACAGATCTTAAAATGCTTTCAGAGATATATCGTGATGTAAATAAATGTTCAGCTATGCAAAGCTCAGTCTTCAAGCCTGTTACTTCAGTTAATATTTCAATGAACTGCTGTAGTCATCACTTGGACACCAAATGCAAGTAGGTTCGTTTCTTTAAATAACTGGATAAGACATCTGAATCTAAGTGGTCCTATTTAAAATATAGAATCACAGCACATCCTAATCATCTGTGGAGCTAGTTACATTGTTTCAGAGGTCTAAAAGAGTAATAAAAATCAGAATATGACCCGATACAACATCCCTTTGAAAGAATGCAGAACTACCAGTCTGGGAGCAATGCAAAGAATGACACTGTGCTGAATGGAGTGATGAATACATAATATACTTTTTCCTTAATGAAAACAGCCACTTTGTGTAACAGCAGGAAAGTTGAAGCAATACAAGGGAAAAGGTTAAATGTCTATTTTTTGCTCTGAACGTATGTATGACATGTTTTTGGATGACTGCAAGGATTTAAGTGCATTCTTATTTGTGTGGCTCCAATATCACATGGTTGTTTTCGGTCTGTTTCAAAAAAGATTTAAATTTGTTCTATCATCTACTTAGAAGTGTTTCTAACTCATTTCCACACAGACTATAGTTATAATTTATCCTTTTGTCCAAGTCATTTAAAAAAATGCCTGTCTTGGAGGCGCAACACAAACTTCTGTTCTGTTCCTCACTGCAGCCCAGTCCATGACAGAGAGCTGCTAAATCTATATATACCCTAAGAGATTTCAGATTGAGAATGGCATTGATAAAGATCCTCTGTGAAGAAGAGATGACCATCCTGGCTGGTAAGGTTCTCAGTGAATACTGATACTTTGAATAAGGATATGATTTTTGTCAGAAACCGTAATTATACTGAGTATATTTTCATGTGCTTAGCTTTAGTGAAGATGCTTCACTGAGTTTCAGCTGTTTTTCAAATTACGCCTTGGAGATGACTCTGAGAGTTTACTGGATTCGGTCCTACATGTTCTTCACTCTTTTATATTTTCCATTTTTCATCTCTGCATGTCATAATGGCAGTTCTAGTACTGCCATTTTCACATGTCAATAAACTTAGGGCAAAATTAATCCCAACATATCCCTTACAGGAGAGACAGTGATTGAGGTCAACCCTGAACAACACGATCTTCAGTCACTTCTGACTTGCCTCACATCAGGTACATACATGTGCATTGATTCACCCCCTGCATTGCTAGAATTCCCTTTATTATTTAGTCTCTTTAGTCCCTTTAAGCCAAAATTAATGGACATATTAATGGATAACAAAGTTTAGAAGTTTTAAAAATCACATGACTCATATGGTGTGAAAATTACGGGGAAAACTTCAAGGGAAAAAGAATTCTCCCACATGTATATTTTGCATCTGGGACATTGCTTTGGATTGCTTTATCAAAATTAGATCGTTTATGGTGGATGGTTATTCTTAGTGTTTTCCACACAAAGATCTGACAGGCCATGTGCCAGTCCAAAGCCAAGGTATTGCCTACAAAGAAAAACTGACTGGCACAGCCACTATAAAATAACTCATCATGGGAAATTACTTCATTGAAATGAAAAATAATGACAATTCTGGTTTGAAAATGAAATAATTACTAAAATTATGAATAATTCCACAGGGTGGAGTTGTTTCAGACAAACTCTCACACAATTGTCCTGGCCATGGGGACATGGGCCTATCCCCTGCACAGGCACGGGATTCACAGATGAGCCGGCAGTGAACACTGAACAACAGAAACTAAAGTCTGAGAGATTTCTGCCAGTCCCATCATCATTCCCGAGGTGACATGGAATGAAAAGGAAGAGAGAAAATCATGGTAAGGTCCCATGCAACTGCTCGTCTTTGACAAAAAATAAGGGAGAAGGACATCTTAAATAATTTACAACATAGCATGCTAAATTTATGCCAGAGCAACCTGGGTTGCATGACTTGCATCCTGCACTTTCACTATCCAAAAAATCTTCTTAGTTCAAAAACTTCAAAAACATGTTACCTCAAGTATGTTTATTGGTAGGCAAGCTTCTATTTCACTCTGGTCAAATTCCAAACTGGATAATTACAGCCTGTCTGCTGAAAACTCCCACCATAATTTCATCTGGCTCTGCTGTGCAGAATAGCTGCACACTAAGCAGCTTCCCTGTAGACATGGGCAATTATACAGGCCAGCAGAAAGGCTCTCCAATCAGTTTTAAAGCTTGCAAGGCACTTCAGATTCCACCTGGGTGGAAGAGGGTGTCACCAACACATACTGAAGTATGTGTATATACATACGCAGAAATATCCCAAATATACCCAGTATATTTATATCGCATAATCTACATTAAAGCAATGCTTTAGAAAAAAAAAAAGAACATATACATTATTTGTATTTGAATAGAGAGGAAAATCAGGAAAACGTATGCTTTTCATTATTCTGTCGTTTTTTTCCCTATGAAGATTCATGTTGCATGGTCTCTCTAGCAAGCCACTATTCCACCATATTCCCTGCTTATAGTGACTGTGAATTTCATCCTGGGCACAAACTACCCTGAGAAATTGTCTGCACTAACCTTTGTTGATAGATGTCACAATATTTCACAGTAAAAAGCCACAGCATGTGCTGTAAATAGCAATAAGTCTATGTTTTGTGGGTATTTTTCTTTTTATACTAGACTGGGAATTCTATCAAAGGAAACAGCCTGAAGTTCACTGCTTCTGTATGGCTTATCAAGCTGAAGAAGTGAACTGGATATAAATACCCCCACTGCATTTATCAAGAAGTGAAATTGAGCAATAAAGTAAATTCTGGTGATGAGAAGATACATCGCTGATGGCCTTTAGAAACAGCAGCAGCTGCAGTGCAGTAAAAAGGACTCTCAGTTATTCAGGACTGTTCATCCTCTGGAACCTCAACAGGAAATCTTACACTCAGATTTTACTCTTGGTTATCTGCTCCCTTGACAGTATCTGCTCACTCTGTCCACACAATGCAGTCATTCTCTAAGAGCTAATGAACTCTGGGTACATCTATGTCAAACAGCAAAGTATTTTGATTGCAACATAGGCCTTTGATCTAAAACTCCAGAGGAATGTTGGCACAGGACTAACAATACCAAGCAATTAGCTTAAGTGCTCTCCCACTGAAATGTAATCACCCACCACAATGAACTAACTCCTGCTCGGGAGAGCAAAGAGAGAGGAATTTCAGCAAGAAGCTACCTGGCAGGGACCTATGAACACCTCAGCAGGGCTGACTAAATGGTCAGGTGCCAGGTTTGCCCTGAATGAGCCCTCCCATGTTCCCCAAAAATAGCTAGGTGCATCTGGGGAGCCTGCTGGCTTATTGGTAGAGGGCTGTAATCTCTCATATTTTCCACTCTGAGTAAAAGTAATAGGATGCCTAGAAATATTGTGCAAAACATGTTTGCTCATGTATTTTGCAAGTCTCTTTGAGAGACATGATAATAAACCAAAAGACCTAACCCTTTCTGGTCATGTGGGCAAGTAGATGTTTGTCAGGGAAGCCAAGACTCCCAGAAGCATGGCAGCTCACAGCGTGGCTCCAAGGGAGCCTAAGACTGAAAACCCAGCCTGGGCCCTCACAGACAGCTCAAAGCCCCTTGTCTTTCCACGTCTGGAGAGCAATCTGATGAGCGTTCAGCCAAGCGATCCTTAGCTGCATTTTATGCTGCTTTATCCTCTCTTCAAGTCACTCCCTTAATGCTGTTGAGGTTACACTGGACATCAGCGAGGACAGAATATCACTCTTACGTCCCATTGACACTGGCAGTGTGTTGATACCTTGTGTGTTTACTCAGAAGAAGGCTTGGATGAGTAAAGCTATTTTAAGGTTAAGGCAGAAGGTGACAGGTAAAAGGTAGGTTTTATTTGACAGCACTGTACATGTTAGAAACTCCCAGCTACATCAAAGATTTCTCCCTGTGTTGTCCCAAAGACAAGGGTGGCTGAGCCATGCAGAAGACCAGATTAAAAAAAAAAAAAAAAGAAAAAGAAAGTAAACAAATCTCCCCAAATAACAGCAATAAAACCTTCTTACTTTTGATCTCAAACAGGTTTTCTGATGACTCATCTGAGAGCATGATACCAGGAACAGGAAAGGACAGAGTAAAAAAGAGAGAAGGGCAGAAGGGCAGAGTAAAACAACACTCCTTCAGTTGGCTTTGCTATGAAGACAACCTCTCAGACCCAGGTTCTTAGGAAATCTGCACAGTGGCCAAAAGACTCTGTGCTCACTGGCCCTCACAAGTCAGGGATGGAGAATAAACTGGACCTTGAACAGCAATAGATAGATCTCAACATTAGGCAACTGTTTTCCCAGTTAACTTGGGAGATGTTAGATTGAAGCCTATATATTACATAATATCATCTCTACAGTTTCTGAAGGGAGGCACCTTCACGTGGGTCTGAAACGAAGATGACTTACTAAGTCCCTAGTGCATTCCCTTGTACTGAGAAAGGATTAGCTGTAATTTGAGCATGTTTGGCAAATATTTCTTTAATTCCTTAAAAAAAGCAACTCTATAACTTCCCAGCAATCTACGCCAAAGTTTATTTTTCTAATAACAAATAGGACAAAAAATAGCAAAAACTGTCCTTACTAAATAACCAAGTCTTTCTGAAACAAATTATATGCATTCCTGCTTGCCCTGGCCTTAGCAAAAATGACAAACAACTGATCGGTATTTTGTTTTGTAAAATAAACTACTGGTATCACTATATCTGTAGATGGTTACCATATACTTACAGTTTACTTTCCTCAAAACCAGAAACCAGTTCGCTCAGATGATACCATGTTTTCTAAACTTTTTCTGTAATCCCTCTCTGAACTTTCTTCTTTAGTTATCCTAAATTAAAGTGTGGGACCCATACTGCACACGTTGCCTCCTCCTATTGTCCAAGAACAAAACAGAACATCCTTGTTAATTAACACTTGCAATTACACCCCTGCTAATTACTGCTGCACTCTCTTGTTTTTATGAATTAATTTTTGTTCCTTAATCATAGCATTTTTTCCCTTTTCCTCACTGAATTTCAGGGATTGTGTCTCCTGTTTATCAAAGTCATCTTGAGTTTTGATCTCACCTTGCACAGAGCTTGTAAACTTTCCCACCATATTCTCATCTCTATAGGATTCATCATTCACTTCTGATGAAAGCAGATGAGAGTATTAGAACTAGAATATGATATTCACTTACAGCATGAGAAGGAAACATTGATAACTTCTCTCAATGGAGTTTTACACCCTGTTTTGTAATTCTATTTTTGTCCTATTTCTCTGGATTGTTAGTCACATGATTCTCTATCAAAACTTATTCTAAGATCAAGAATACATCATTTCAATTGCTTCCCTTTATGCACCATGCTCATTAGCCTGTCAAGGAAAGAAATCTGATTGATTTGACATTATTTGATTGTTGATAAATGCATGTTGGCAGTCTCTCACAAATCTAGACATCCTCAAACTATTGCTTAAAAACTTGTTTGGATATCCTTCTGGTACATTTAACTTTATAAATATTGTTTTTAATCCATTTGTTCCCTATTCACTGTCCTTAGCTTTCTTTTATTTCATAGCAAATAATTATTTGTAGTCACAAATAGTTCTTTTTTTCCATTTGGTAGAGATGAAGAAAAGCACTGAATGTTTCAGTCTTTCTCCTATTTTGTCCATTAGTTGCTTACTTCCCTTTAAATAATGAAACTACATCTTCTTTAATCATTGTCCTACATCTAAGATAAGTCTATTGATTAATAAAGCTGAGGCTGACAAAAAATATTCTGCATTTCTTAACATTCTGTAAAACTTTCAATTGCTCTAAGCAAAATTTTTCAATTATTGTGCATTCACCTTGTAGTTTGCATGAAATTACCATATTTTTCACATTTGCTTATGAGAATGTCATGTGAGGCTATATAAAAAGCTATAATAAGATCAAGATAGTATATAGCTCCAACTGCGCCTGCTTTAATTTTTTTTCATCTTTGTCTACAAAAAAAGGATTACAATGATGCATTGCAGGTGTAGACTAAAATGATGTTTCCAAAAAGAGTGGATTGCTTTTAAATTGATGCCAGACAGGCCTACAAGAAACCCTGAATCACAGGGTTCCTCCATAACTTCTGCTTCTTATCCAAAGTGCAGCAGAAGCTCTCTGAGCCTTTGCATTCCTCCATGCTTATGCAAATATAATTCTGCTTTTTAGTTTATGTATTAGTTTGGGTGTTATTAGTGGTTAGCAACTCCCTTCAAATTAAAAAGGAACAGACAAAGAGAGGCACGGTGAAGCTGGGTTGAATCTGCTGCCACCTCCATACTTGTGACTTTGCCAGTAAACTTCCTTGCTGACTGACAGCAACCCTGCCATGCAGAGCCAGGATAGCACAGTAGTGCCCGATACATCCGAATCTGTCCCTCTGGCTCTTGGGAGGCCTCTAATTGCCTAGTCTGAGATATTAGCATATCTATTCACACTGGGTTTAAGGAAGCAGTCAGATAACGGAAACACATGGAAAAAATGCAACATGTCCAAGGTCACACTGCTTGAGACAGAGTGGGAATACTGCACGGGCTGGCCTGGTGACGAATGCAGCCACAGCACCAAAATTTCCCCAAATGATCTAGCTAGTTACAGTACTTACTCCTTTCCCTAATTCGTGTGCAGTGATTAAGTTTGAAAGGTTACGGACTGGCTGAAGCTGGGACCAGTTCCTTAACTCTTTCAGTCCAGTGTTTACACTATCCTTAAAAATGAACATATCTGAAACCATCTACATCTATGTTTATTTTCCATTCCTGATTTCTATGCCCTTATTACTCTTTTTGCTTCATTTATTGCATTTCATTATTTTCCCAGTCTGTTTGCACCCCTCAATTGAATAATTGTCCTTTCCTCATCCTTCAAGTTCTCTTCCTTAAAATCTCTGTAAACCTTACCTCTCCAAACTATCATGTATCTTTTCCGCTCTCTGCTGTTCTGTTGTCTTCTGCTCAGCCCTGCATTTATTCGCTCTGGCTTTTTTTCTTTCTAAATTTCAAATTCTTCCAGCAAGGACAACGCCTGTCTGTGTAAAATACATCATAATTCTGTGATGGCACATAAGAAAGAGGAAGAGAAGGCTGTTTTTACAGTCGAAATAAGCACACATGCTTCTTAATGATGCTGCTATAAAAGAGTAACAAACAAACAGACATTATGGCAAGGTGCTATGGATGTTGCCCTAACTAGTTCACCTTTTCCTCCCCCTGGTTAAGCACAGGGGAGCTGCCAGGAAAATTGTCTTTTAGGAAGGCAGCACGAAGGCAATGCCTTTGGGAGGCAGAGATGTACACTCCCTGGCATATGACTTGGCTGAAATCCAAGCTGAAAATACTGCTGATGGGTTATGTTATTTTATTTTACTTTACTGTTATCAGTGCTAATCTTTGGAGAAGCAAGGGAACAGCTGCTGACTGTTACATTTTGTTTGCCAATTCTATTCCTTCTATGCTTGTCTTCCAGGCAGACAAGCCATGGTGGAATCCACTTGCTACTTTTTTACTGTGAAAAATTACTCTTATGCAAAGCAGTTTAGGTGTTTGGGATTTTGAAGCTGGTTATCTTTCAAGAGATGAATTTATTAATATTAATCTATGAGACTTTTCTTCCAATAGACAGTCTTAAACATCAAAAATGAACAGGACTGTCTTATAGTCAATATTTTTTTGTCACTAGAACAAAGAAGACTTGAAATTCTGGGAAGTGAAAAGTTTCTAGCTGACTGACCACATGCATATTTTGAATACCATTGTATCTCAAACTCCTGCATAAGCAAATCACAGTTTTTCTGCTCAATATCAATCTATTTAGCTTTTTTGACAATAATGCAATACTTCTTACTGCACTCCAGATGATCCTTGAATTAGCTTCTATGAGATTGTCCTTGAAATAGTGGATGCCTGCAGTTATAAAATTATCATATACTTTAAATGTCAACTCTACTGAACTAATGCAATTAGATCACGATTGAAGTGGCTTTCTCAAAACTGACCTAAAAAGTTAGGCCTAAAAGTCTCTATCCAAGAAATTCATCTCACTCCTTCCACACTAATCAAGAACTCAGTGGCAGGCTAAAACATTTCCTGTGCAATGCACTACAAGAATAACTCTAAAGTATGGTACAAAATGTAATTTTGAGTTGCAGAAACAATTGTTATTCAACATTTCACTCCATAAAACAAACAAAAATATCTCCTTGCAGAAGGTTCAAGTCCCTGGCATTTTTTTTAAGAAACGTCTGACAAAGCAAAATATTAAGGGCAGATCTGTGAATCTTCCTGTGGAAGATTCCACTGGAATTCAAGCAGCTGTTTACCTGAAGGAGTTGTAAGTGAAAATGCAATTGCTAGTCATACTACAGCAGAACTGGAGCCTTGATCATGTGCTTCTTAGCTGCCTGTTTTGGGACCCTTGTTCTCTCACAAATCCAATTTCAGCTATCCTAAGTACTAGATCAAAAACACTGAAGCCACAGAATGCAGATGCCTGGATCAGACTAAAGTTATTCAGCAGGCTCAAATCAACTTGGAGAAAAAGTGGCTTTGTAACAGTAGATACCGTTGGCCAGATATCATCTGTGTGTGCTACAGTCTTTGACCTTCGTGCCGCTAGCCAATAGGCAATTTCTCCAGATCTTCCTTCTAGCTGTCTAGCTATCATGCACAAAACTAAATACAGCAGAAGCAGAAGGAAGCACTGCAGTACTTGTGTTCAATCCATTTTTACCGGAGCCAGTGATGTTCATAATGAGTAGATTTTCTTTTGAATTTACTAAAGTAAAAGCATCCAAAGGATTGCTTAGAGTACATTTAAAATGGCCTAAAATTACAAAGATTCTACAGAAGCAGGCAGCATCACAAACTTGCTTCTGAAAAAGAAAATCTAAAGGATTTTAACAAATCTAACAGAAATGAGACCTTATTGTTGACCTGGAGTTTAATGGACCTTTTTTCTTGGTGTCTTTGTGAAATACTTTCTTCAGGGGAAAAAATGAAGGGAGAGAGAGAGAAGAAAAAAAAAAAACAGCCTTAATGAAACAGTTTGCCAATACTTCCTGGAACAGGTACTTGTACGTCCAGACTGGAGTGACCATCTCCTATCATCACTTTGAAGAGGTTTATTATTCAGTAAGTGACAATACTGGTAGACAACTAACAGCACTGCCATGCTATTTTATGCTAGAAGAGCTTTCTATGATCTAAATGTTCTTTCATAGACTGATTTGATCTGCTAATCTATGTATTATTGGGTGAGAACATGTAGGAACGTCTAACTTAATATATTATTTCTGTAGCTAATCAAAAATTAGCTGGAATCTGGCTGCCTCAGGGGACTGGCTATAGATTTCTGGCAGCTGTCAGTGGTTTAAATTCAACCCAGGAGGTAGGGACTGATCCAAATGCTATTGAATAGTCACCCTCTCCTAGCCTAGGGAAGGTGTCACTTTTTAGATTCAAAAGCAAGCACAACTCCAGTGCAGCCTCCTTTTTATCCAAAAGCCAGGTGCACATTCAGTGAGGATGTTCACATAAAATATTTGTTTCGGACCATTTCTGCTAGTGATTGAAAGCGATGACTATCATCCAAGAGTAATCACGTCTGTCTATGAAGTGAACTGATTTCATTCTAGTTTGTAATGGGCAGATACCAAAGTGATAAAGAGGACACTGAAATATCCTCTCAGCGCTGCAGGCAATTCTTGTCTGATGAAACAGGGACTGAAAGGACAAGGTAGTATGAAGTGGTTCAAAATGCTGTAGCACCTGTTCAAACAGTAGGTTAGAAATCTTCCTTCCTAAGGCTTCAAGTGCATCTTTTTCTCATCACAAATCTCTTGTTTTTTTTTTCTTTTTTTTTTTTTAAGGTAGTGACTGGGTGATAATGAATGCTATCCATTATCCATTTACAGCTTTTGCTGCATATACTGGTTAATTGTGCGCAACGCTTTGAAGATAAAGCACAGGGTTGTTAATAAACACAACTCTAATGATCCTCTCATGTTTTTTAGCAGTCCTCTTACTTAGTGCAAGGTGTAAATGCCATGTTGGACCTAAGCTGGCCAGACTGTCCTGCTGCACAGACCACATGCTGACTTCAGTTGAGGGCTTTAATGACAATTATTCCAGACTGGTTCCCTTCATAGCCATCACATTGCACTGTCTCCTGCTGTTGTTTCCCCGCTTGCTTGTTCAGAGACAGGAATTTCTATGGTTGCCATAGAACAAGACCCTTCCTTTACAGCAGGCTGTTATTTCCCTCTGCCTAAGATACAAAGACACTGGCCAACAGGAGCACAACTGCTTTCACTGGCCATTAACAGTCTTTAAGTGGAACAAAATGATGCCAAGAGAAGAAACACTTATTTCCTCTTCACCCTGCCTTAGAGTAACATTAGGTGGGCAATTTTCTTGGAGCAAAGAACCTTCCTTTTCCTGGCCATAAGAGTGTGACAGAAATGCTGCTGAAATCAGCTGTTAGCACAGATTGATATTTTTTTCACACCTAAGGAAGCCTCTCATTTAGTCTTTTATCTTCTGGACTTTTATAGCATACGTTTTGGAAAGACAATGAATATTCCTTTCACATGTAACTGCACTCATACACCATGTTAAAGGTATTTGTAATACAGCATAGCACAATGTGAAAACAAAGAACCAATGTGAAAACTTACTTGCTAACATTATCTGTCGGCGTAAATTAAACCTCCTATATCATATTCGCGTCTCCCTCACCTGAGTTAAAGGAGCTGTCCCATTAGCTGATAGAAACACTGAGCTCCTGGGAACTGACCCTGCCAACGCTTGTACATATGCTTCCTCTTAGACCTATGAAAACACTCCCATGTGGGCTATCAAAATGCATAGAGTTATAACATGCTGTAAGTACTGGTGAGCTCTAGACTTGAAAACACTCCAACACCAGCTACCAAAGGAGACAAAATGTATACAGTTCTCACCGGGTCACGCATCTCAAACCTTTCCAAGAGAAACAAGATTTTGGTTTAAATCTGTGGAGGATAGTAGGAGTCAAGCAAAATGTCTCCTTCATTCTGTCTAATATACACAATACTCAAACTGCTCACCTGGATATTTCACACAGGAAGGAGGTTAATAAAACTACCAAAATCAGTCAGCTTTGTAACTGACCCTATGGCTCTTTCTCACCGTCTAATACACTGAGGACATCCATTTGAACCTTTTCCCATGGCTGAAATATACCTAAATCTCTCTCTCATTTCAGTTCCTTGATGCTTAATAACCTCACCGGGATCACATTTTTCCTTTAGGAGGACATTAATTTAGATTTCTTCCATCTGAATACATATTTTTGCAAAATTTACTATCTGTAAGACCTGGAATTAGCTCATGCTTCCAAGTTATTGTGGTGGAAAAGATAAAAATCCAAAGCATCACGACATATAGGCCTTATTTCCTTAGGAAACTAAAGGAAAAAGTAGGAAGGCATGTTTGTAAAATCATAAAAACTGCTAAACAATTCAGGAGCAGATGCAGTACATGAAGTTATTTTTCTTTCTCTTCTTCTCCACCAAACTAGATATAAATGTGCTCTGTAGCAATACTCAACATAAGCTCTGTGCTATGCTTCACAGCAGTAGTCATTTTGAATACGAAGATGTGATGAATAGGAAACTCGCATCTGCTGAAATTTCATCTAACTATCCCATTCTGAGGTCCACTTTTTTCTTCTCCCTCTACAGTTTTGGAGTTTTATCAAATAAACAGACAAAATTTCCAAACAGGAGCAAATATATTTTAAAACGCATATTTAGCACAATTCTAATATGTTGAGTGACTAATATCATACCTGGGCACACTGTGATTACAAGTAAATATCAACATTTGCCAATAGTTACCACTTCTAAAAATAAAGTGATGTATTTGCCACATGTTTGGTTGTTTATTTTATAGGAATGATGGTTTCTATTCTGATGAAAGTACAAAGAAAAATTTCCTGATTTCCTGAAAAAATTTCCTCAGATTTCTATTTGAGAGAGATTCTACTGCCTGATATAACCACATTCAGCTCTCAGTCATGTAATATTGCTTAGATAATACCCTGCTTGCTACTACTGTAGGAAGCCTATCAGGATCGTAACAAGTAAAACTGAATGTGACTTTAAATTTGTCTCTTGCAAGTTCCCTGCTTGTCTATGAGAACTTTCTTGCCATTCCTCACTTTCCATTATTTCCGGTTTCTGCTGACCTGCCTGCTGCTTCCATCCTTCCTTACGTCGTGGAAACGAGGCAGGCGGATGGCAGCAGGTGTTCCCGCACGTGGCACTGTTACTCTCTCACGCAGCTAGCGTGCAGAACGCTTAACATGTGAGAATCATTGACCCTTGCTCCAGTACTGGACTGCGGAGGCTCTAACCAAAAATCTAAAAATAGAGGATCAAAGATAGAAAGATAGATTTTCTTGCAGGAAAGAAAGAATTAAAATTGCATTGGCTTTTTTTTTATTATTATTCTGGTTCATAACTTTACCATCTCCTTCAAGCACAGAGAGGCAAGGGGGTGGGAAGCTTCACAGGAATGTAAGATGGGAAGTTCAGGTGCTACTATTCAAATACAGATTGCAGAAGAGACAAACACAAAAGAAGCTTTGGGTAGCAGCTTCCTGTGACTTCTTTTGTACTCCAACAGCAAGAAGGGATTTCAAGGCTGATTTAGTGGTTGATATAATGGTCTGCAGCCAAGGGAATAGTTCCTCTTCTCCCTTCGCATCCAGCTCCTGGCCTCATGCCACTCTCATGGCGAACCAGCTCTGGGAGCAATACTGACAAGCATTCTAAAAGCAGACAAAACCACAACCTTTTCTTTGTCATTTTCTGATGGTTAGTTCCCAAAACAGCCTCAGTATGGGATCAGATGTAAACCAGAGCTGGACGAAGTTGTGCTGGGGAATTACATGATCAGGAGCAAGGAAGGGGATGAGACTCAGTGAGGGGTCAGTCACTGAAGGAGAAGATTAGATCAGCTTAACCGTTATGTAAAACCCACTGAATAAATTAATTATCAAGGACATGCTGAGAGGTGAAGGAGATGGGAGTTGTTACAAGCTTCAGTTGCTGCCATAGCATTTGTCTACATGAACATGACTTCAGATTCAGTTCCTTTACCTAGGCTGCAAGCTGTTGGATATAAGATGGCTGGTCCAGAAGTCACATTCCTGAGCTGGTTTTGCACTGACAGAGCAACATTTTAGCTTGGTCACGAAATGGTTAGGCCTGACTTGGCTTAGTTCCATCATGTGAAAGGAGTTTAACCTTGCCTGGATGAACCCCTGTATAGATCGGTTTCTGTAATGACAGAGAATTTATCTTTCTGAACTCTTATTCCCACAGTAAATTTAAATTTTATTACTTAATTTTATACTCTGTTCCTCTACAGTCAGACAAAAGCAACTACATGCAAAACAAAACAATTCCAGCAAGACAATTCCATCTTCAGTGTGCATTACATTGACATTGGTCATTTAATCATACTGGGCTTTACCTTTCCTAGAAGTACTGCCATATTTAAATAAGCAAAAATATCTACAACAAGGTTCTGTCCTTCTGCTATCAGCATATGCGTTTCAGCAAATGAAATTTCCCTGTAGCCATTTTAGCTCAGACTTCACCAATTTTATAAAGCAGAAGTATGACGTGCAGAGCATTTGAGGTCATCTTTCTTCACTGTGCTGGTACGACCTCAGCTGAAAGACTATAGTAGGTGTTAAGAAATGCATTTCAAGAATGAAGTAACCCTCTTAAACAAATTCCAGAAAATCATCAGGTACCTTGAAAACTTGGCCTGCATGAGAAGATTGAATGAATAGGGAGGAGAAGTGTAAAGAAATGCAGACTGAAAGAAGACATTACCACAGCCTTCTAAAATGCAAAGGGCTTTTATGAAGAGAAAAGAACAACCTATCCGCTCTCAGCATCCTTGTTAGATAGCGTAAGAAGTAAATTGTGTAATCTGCAGCAAGGAAGATTAAGATGGGACATTAGAAAAAGCTTCTGGCTTCAATAATAGTTAAGCAGTGGATATATTGCCTGCAGAATGTCCCATCTCCATCACTAGAGATTATTAGAAGACAGGCAAACATTATACCAACATTTGTCTAGGCAGGAGGATGTACTTAGATACTCTGGACATGATTTCCAGCCCTCTGAGTTTGTGAATTCCCATGCATGCACTCATACTATAGATGTGCTCCCAAAACAACAGGCTACATGAGGTTGACGCTGGACTTGTGCATCCTGACAGTGCCTCTTTTTGTGGCAAGCCTTGATAAGAGGCATAACTCCGTCTGTACACTGTGGAACCCACAGGCAGCTGGTTTGTAGGTCAAAGCACAGTCCAGAGAGCTGTATCTACCATTCAGGCTCTCTAGGGACGCAGGTGGGAAAGTGGCCCAGCAGTGGAGTGGCAGGTAAGTGGAAGTCTCCTGTTGAGCTTACATGATCATGGGTTCTACTGTCTTATTCGGCACTATACCAGCACAGTAACATTTAGATAAAGTATCAGAATTTGGGTGTTTGTTGGGGTTTTATAGAAGAAAGGTGAACTGGAATGTAATAAGCTGTAAAGGCTTTCTTGGGGAAAAGAATCTTCAGTTTTACCTAAAAGATCATCAAATTCCCGATTTGCCTGAGCCATGGCACAAAACAGTTCCACAGCTGATTTGATTTGACAGAATTTTGTTCAGCTATCACAAATTTTACAGTACATTTCCTGGTCCGCATTGTCCCAGAGGAGCACAGTTTCTACGAGAATTATTGGAATGAAATACAGCTACAGCCCAAACTGTTAATCGTTTTGGAAGTGAAGACCAGTCCCTCTCACCCTGGAGTCAGGGAAATAACATGAGCACAGATTCGATACATATATACACACAAACTAGAGCCACTGGAAAACTGGGAATCTTTGTTTTGTTCTCCACAACCTACACAACAACCTCACAATTCACTTCAGACAGAGTGACTTGCTGCTATCTGACTTGGCTGTGATAAACGTGAGGATTATGTCCGAGTCACTGACCAGAAGAAAGTTAATCTTCTAATAAACTTAAACATGAAAGAAGGCATTTTGGAGACTGCTGTCACACAAATGAGAAAAATGTTGAAGAAAACATTGAGATTTTGCGATATTTTTATGAACAAGGCTTGTTTACCGTAGGAAAAAAAAAAGGAGGAAAAAAAGGAAAAAAAAGTCAATGGCCGCATTTTGGGCAATTCTTTNGAGATTTTGTGATATTTTTATGAACAAGACTTGTTTACTGTAGGAAAAAAAAGGAGGAAAAAAAGGAAAAAAAAGTCAATGGCTGCATTTTGGGCAATTCTTTGCAGCATTGCCCTTCTTGGAAAAATATTCTTCTGTTATGGCCTGGATCCAAGTCAAGCCTTCAAGAAGAACTTTCATCAAGAAAATTGATCATCATTTCTTCATATATTTTGACCCAGCAGCAAAGGTGCTCAAAATGCGGTTAATGATGACAATGGAAGCCTGTAACAGACATTAATGTTACTTCAACTCTATGCTATTGTTCTTAAATCAGAGACCTGGATGTACATTGACCACCAATTTCACCTGTTCACATAAGTCAATATTCATATGGTTGATTAAGATTGTTCTAGAAATGTGGTAGGCATAAGTAACACAGACGGGTATTTGAAACTCTGTTAGTTCATCTTCATGCTGTTATTTAACCAAAATCTTCTGTGTTGGATGTTCCAGGCCTCAGTACAAACCTCATGATTTATGTATGCTGAAAGTAGCTTTCAAAAACACTCATCCTTTTACCATCTCCCATGAGCATCAGAATGTCCAACATGTCTGACAAAAAGCAGTGTGTTTATTTCTCACATTGCTCTTGAGAAAAAGCTACTTCAGTAAATCCACATGGGGTAGCAAGCAGTGTTAAGTAACTGAAATTTCTCCTTGATTACCCTATTCTATCTCCTCCCTTTGGTAAAACCAGGTAAGACTTGATTTTTCTTCCAATTTCATTGACACAAGAATAACCAATTTTAAAATTGGAGTTAATGAGCTGGAAATGTACAAGAAAAAATGTACAAAACTGTAAATACAGACATTGAAATACAGCTATTTGACATGCTAAGCCACAACAATGACATATGATTTATTGATTAGTTGCCATTATATGATGAAAGCTCAGCTAGTCATTTAAAATACCCATATTATCCTGGAAATCTTCCTAGGAATAAAAAGGTGAAACACAGCCTCTGTGTTAGCAGTCAATACTGTATTTTTCTATCTTAACTGAGGGTGTCATTGATGAATCCTGATTGATCTAACTCTTTTAAATTGATAAATGTTTCTCTGACCCTGTTGTACCATATTAAACTCCCACTGTTTTAGCTGTATGTTCAGCAACTTGAGCCAGAGGAACTTAATATTATAAATGTCACATTTTTGCCCTATAGTCTCATGATATTCATTATACACTATCCAAAGTTACTGATGTAAAAAAAAAAAGGTGCATTATTTCTGGCACAAAACAGTTAAATTAGGATTTTCCACTTCTTAAACAGAAAACACTGCAGAAATGCACTCAAACTAGTAATATTCTTCCCATAGCCTCTTTTTCCATAGCAAAACTACTTCAAATATTAGTAGAAAATGAGGTTGTATTTTTTTTCCTCAGTATAGATAGATTTACAGCAGCATGTATGAAACAGCTGATTTCAATATTCAGTCCATGAACTAGTTGCAGGGCTAGCAATAATACTGAGTATATTGACTGTGGTTAAAAGGAATGGTTACTCTAGTGTCTCTGTGATAGCAGAGCAGTGGCTTTGGACTTCACCTAGACAGGTCCTTCAATTAATTAGAGTTGGAAATACTATGCTTCCAATTTTTATGTGTATATATACATATATATTATATATACACATATGTATGTATATATATGAAGAGACTATTGGAAAAAAAAAAAAGGAGGAAAAAAGGACTGAGCCAAATACCAGCTTTCAACGTTTCACAGAATCACAGAATCACAGAATGGTTGAGGTTGGAAAAGGCCTCTAGAGATCATCTAGTCCAACCCCCTGCTCCAGCAGGGACACCCAGAGCACGGGGCACAGGGTGGCATCCAGGCGGGTTTTGAAGATCTCCAGAGGAGACTCCACAGCCTCTCTGGGCAGCCTGTTCCAGGGCTCTGTCACCCTCACAGGAAAGAAGTTCTTCCTCACATGGAGATGGAACTGCCTGCGTTTCAACTTGTGCTTATTACCCCTTGTCCTGTCATCGGCCACCACAGAGAAGAGCCTGGCCCCATCCTCCCTACATTCACCCCTCAGATACTTGAACATGTTGATCAAATCTCCTCTCAGCCTTCTTTTCTCCAGGCTGAACAGGTCCAGCTCACTTAGTTTTTCCTTGTATAACAAATGCTCCAGTCCCTTAATCATCTTTGTGGCTCTCTGCTGGACCCTCTCTAGAAACTCAGTGTCCTTGTACTGGGCAGCCCAGAACTGCACCCAGTACAGCCTCACCAGAGCTGAGTAGAGGAGGAGAATGTCTTTTCATGTGAAACATTGAAACATTTCATTTTACCTATGTTTTAGAGCAATAACAAACTGTTTTAAAAATCCATATAGTCTTTTTAAATTAAATTCTTTAGAAAATTCAATGTCACATTAAAAAAAAAAATTAAAAAAAAAGAAAGAAAGAAAAAAAGAAAAAAACAGGCATTGCCTGTATGAATCTGTTCATCATCCAGGGGCCTCACTGTCTCACACACTATCCAGTATGGTCAGGACTTTGTCAGAATATCAAGTCCATTCTGTGAAGGTTGATGATTTTCACCATCACTTATATACACACACATTTACATTGCATACATTCATGTAAGGCTCTTTGCATTTTCAACATGTAAGCCTCATCCAGTGCCTGCTGTTTTACTGTCTGATACCTCAGTGCAGTAACTTATAGCAGTAGCAAGGTGCATTCAAAATGTGTACTAAGCTAAACAAAAGTTCTGACAGGGTAACATTTTGCAGAGGTGGAAACAAAAACACCAAGCGAAGGCTGGTGAGAAAATATTGAAAAACACCTCTTCCATGTGATTCAAATATTTTCTGTCATCAAAGGGAAAAAATAAAGGAAATGCTACAATTATTTTGGGTTATTTATTCCCAAATGCTATTTTTCCGGTTTTCTGGAAAATGAGCCTTGAGAAATCTGTCAACCCAAAGAAATAAACAAATACATACAAATCGAGCTGCTGTATGAATTTGGGGGCATGAAACTCAGGATGTGTGCAGTGACATTTCACAAATCTAATGCTAATACCTTAGATTTATCTGGCACTTGCTATCCAGAAAAAGTAGAGCCAGGCTGATTTATGGACTGTGAAAATATGAATATGTATATTTGGGTCACTTCACTCACCAGTGAATCTCAGAGCATTGCCCTGCCAGAACCAAAGACAGCAGGCTGTGCTGCACACACACCAAGGGCGAAAAACAGCCTTGGGGAGCCCTGCTTGTATCTGAAGTAGAAGACTAAAGCCATTCATACAGGGCCATCATTCCTGCATTCTCTGTGTTCCCATTATCATGACTAATTTATTAGAAATGATGGCAATGGTGCTAGGCTGGATGGAACCTCAGATGCTCCTGGTGGATGTGTGGCTGCTTCTGCAAGGTGGGACACATTTCCCCACGTGCCAGGGACCCCTTTCCGGCTGTAAGGCCAGAGCAGATGAAAGAGCAGCGCATTTCTGGCAGCAGGAAGTTATTTGGGAAAGGGAACAAAACACAAGACAGGGGCACTCTACTGCACAAGCAGCCACCCTGGGGACACCCTGAGTCTCATCACGAGACCTGCTAGGGGCACTGGGAGCTGGGCAGGGGGAGGTGGCGCCTGGTCTGGCCGTGGCTCCCCATTGACAGGCACTGGCAAAGTCGTGCGAGCTCCTGCCTCGTGCTGCTCTGGATGCTGGGCCAGAGAAGTGGCTCTAGAGCGGGGTTTGCTGCAGTTTCTGAACTTGCGGTAAGGCCCCTCGTAGCACCCAGATGAGCTCAGGGCAGCAGTTCTTGAGGGCAAACACAAAGCGATCATGTAAAGAAGTGCTGTGCGCTGGACACCTCCCTTTTCATTTGGAGGAATCAAAGCAGACTTTGCTTGCGCAGTCCCCGCTAGTGCTGCTGCCGTGACTGCCTGTCTCTTGACTGGGAATCTGCCTGGGGAAGCTCACCCTCCTCCCTGGAAGCCCTTGCGTGATTCCCTTCCTCCCTGGAAGCAGAGGGGCTGCCAACACCAGACTCAGCAGAAACTCCAGCCACTGCCTCTGGCTTTTCCTCCCAGCTCTCCACTTCCACAGTGAGAACAGCTGCCTCCAGTGCCCTCCACCCTCCTCTGCCCTCATAGAGGGGGTTCATCTTCAGAGCCTTCCTCAGCTGCTGGGGAGACCCTGGGGTTGCACTGGCTCTGCAGCCACGGGTGTGCATTGCCAGGGGAGCTCCCCACACCCAGGGCCTGGAGTCTCCTGCTCCAGGATGGAGCATGTCTCGGTCTGACAACCCCTACAGCTGTAGGGGTTCCAGGTTGGGAAGAGCCTGCAGGACATCCCTGCCTGTGGGAGCACAGGAATCCTGGGGTGCCTGGGGAGCAACGGCCTCCCGGATTTGCATGTCTGGCCTCAGGGATGAACTTGCAGATGAACTGCTCACTATATCCAACCAGAACAGCCTCAAGTCATCCATGAACGCCAGACTGCCCATATCACCTCCGCACGTCCGCCACCACCGACTGCAGACTGGACTGGATATCCTGTTTGTACAGGGGGCACTCGGTGTTGGTCTCACACCAGCGAGGGTCCAACCCTCCATGCCTCGCTCTTGTGCTCACTTGGCTGGATCCTGGCACCTCCTGCAGCCCATGAGGACCCCTGGGCATGGCCCATGTCTCTGGGCATGCAGAGCAGTAGCCTGACTCATGGGTCAGGAATCAGTGCCTCCTTTTGAAGCTGTGGGACAACAACAAGGCAGGAGCGTCCAAACCTTGGGCCTCCATCAGGTTGCTGCTCCTCATCCCCTTTTCTTTGTTTTCCATGATTTTCTCCTTTCTGTACAGGAACAGACCCATGTTTCTGTCTGCAGTGCAGCATCGATAGCTCTGCTTGCTGGAGGGGAATGTCCTCAGCTTCCCCCTGCACTTGATCATCTCTTTTCAGGCTGGGTGTCACTGCTGGGTGACAGCAACCCCCTTAAGCTCAAGACAGAAATTTGTTGAGGGCCTCAGCTCCAATGGGCATCAACAGCCTAGCCCCTGTCACAGCTGAGTTGGGCCGGTGTCTCCAGCTCAGTGTTTGAAGGGTAAGACTCAGCCAGAAGTCACAAACACTTTCCCCACGACCCAGCTCAATGTCAGACACAAGTCTGAGCATTCTTAGGGGCTGCTTGCCCCTTCATGCTGGCACCACGGGAGCTGAGGCTGTGCTGTGGAAAAGAAAGGGAGGCCAAGATGGCCCCTCTCCTAGGGGTTTGGTGGGAGGCTGGAGGTGGAGGTGGGTCCTCCCTTCCTCTCCAGAATTTTCTCGTCTCCATACAGAAAAGTCACTGTGTCATTGCCTCCCGGCAACTTACTTGTGCTGGGCCAACCTGGTGTATCTCAGGAGTGATGCTCTCCATTTTCAGCCTGGGTTTGGTTCTGGGAACCTGCAGCCTTTCTGGGCCCAACAGAAGAGAGTTTTTGAGCTCTCATGTCACAGACAAAGCAGTGAGGAGTCAGGGATTTTTATCTGACAACCCCCTGCCCACCAAAACAAACCTCTGACTATCACTTCCCCTATGGAGAAAAAGAAAGGCACAAACCACTAGATCAGCATTTCCTCACACAAGGAAGGAAGCCTTTCCTCTCTTCTGCTGCTTGCTGTGCCTCTGAAGTAAGTGGTGATGAGAGAACCTAATAAGGATGCTCTGACATTTGGGAACACAAGTACAATCAAAATTGGGGAAAAAAAAGTTCAATTTTAATCATATATAAGGACTTGAGGTTCTTTTTTGGGCGCTTGGGTTTTTCCTAGGTTATCACTATGACCACAAGACAACCACCTTGCTTTCCAGAGGCTGGTAATCAATCATCTGGCTGTTTATCTGCCCATCAGCCCCCCATAAAAACGTCAGAAGATATTGGCTAGTAGCAATCAGATGAATGAAAGGGGTTGAAGTCTCAAAGATAATTAAGTTCCCAGGAGGTTGTGAATATCAGTGAGTACAGGCTCAGATTAGTTTTCCTGCAGAGAGGAAGGCAGGCAGAAGTCAGCTGCTTGCTGTCCTGTCTGGCAGCAGCCAGCGGCCGCCTGTGCAGGCCACCAGCACGCACGCCGTTCGGCACGGACACCGGCACTGGCGAGCCCTGTCTCGTACCAGCCCGCAAGAGATGTCGCGCAGGACATGAAAGAGAGAGGGAGGAAAGGTTAGAGCAGCCACTGAGTCACACAGGAATCTGCAGGAAGCCGGGCTTCATTAGTTCTGTTGCTCACAGATCAAGGTGCTTTTAGTAATGACACCTGGAAAATCTGGTCCTTTTACAGGCCTCAAAGGTCTGGGCGGTAGGAACGACACTGCGCATTGCCCCACCCTAGGTAAAATTGTGAGAATTGGCAGCACTGGGAAAGGAAGCAGCAGTGATGCACAAACATTGTGTGCGATGTGGAGGATATTAAGAGGCAGAGGAAAAAAACAGGAGAACTGAGAGGGTGATAACAAGGTGAGGAGAGAAAGAGGGAGGAAATAAATAGGAAATTGAAATCTGGACCAGAGTCCTATTCACAGGCAGTCCCATTATCTCTGTCCCTACAAGTGAGAGTGACAGAAGAAGGATTTCGTCCTTGATCAGCACACGGTTGTGCACGTGGAAGTGCACAGCGACAGTTAAGATCTCCAAGCTTCTGTGAAGCTGACATTCTACCATTTACTTGTTGCTCTTTTCTAAGCAATTGCCCGTTTGGGATTTTTTTCTTCTTTTGTGCTGCGTGGTGATAAGGAGGGAGGAAGAATCCTTTAATGCACCGCTGTTTATCTGGATTCACTGGGGAGTTATCTCCCTGTATCACACACTTTGCATTTAGGGAGTTGAACAAGCTGCATGCTTGCTGAATGCCCTGCTGCATGCAGAGAAGGATGATGTGCTGGCTCCAAGGCAATGAGGAACCCCATGGGAGGCACAACACCTCCGATGAACACTTTTCACCTTCACAGGCAAGCCTTGGGATGGGTAATTCATTTCAGCCTAGGATATCAAAAGTTTTCCTGTATACATTTGGGTCCCAGTCGAGAGGAGCAAGGACTGATACGCCATGCTTTAGCAGATCCACTTGTGCAGAGCAGAAAAGCAACTTATGGAGACTGAGAAGACAACTATCCTGGGCTGGGATGCTATATGGCCATCTTGAGCCCTAGTTCAACTCTACAATCCCCGTCACGCCTGGCAAAGTCAAATGCACAGCAGGTAATTATTAAGGATGGGAGGATTCAGCACAGCTTCACTTCACCAGCTTCTCTTCTGAATTAAATAAACTGTCACCATTGCTGTGTCTGTGCCTGTCCACAGGCAGGTTTCTAAAGAAACGGCTGTGACGAGGCCACAGCAGCAGGAGCCAGAGGGAGCCGTTCCAGCTGGAGGGAGCCGTGTGGAGTGCCAGGGGGCAGGCTTAGAGCCGGGGCGCCCGCCATGAGGCAGCAGCAGTGTGGCAAGCAGCGCGTCCTGGCCGGTGGCCACAGGATGGAGCAGGTGTGGGCCCAGGCCTGGCGCAGAGCCCCCACGCTGGGTGAGCAGGTCAAGGAGCTCTGGAGCAGGCAGGGCGGGCGGGTGACAAGCGCCAGAGCCTCCAGCAAAGCCCCCAGGGCAGGGCATGCCGGGAGGCAGGGATTCACAGGCTGGAGCACATGGAGAGCCGCCTGGCCGGTAAGTTCAGGGCATTCTGCCAAAAGTTTGGGCACAACCTGGCCATACGCCCAGGAGATGAAAAAGCGGCCTGGGAAGTGAGGTCCTACCGAGCCCATTAGCAGCCTGTGTGCTCCTCTGTCCTGGATCCCTCCCAGGGTTTGCAGGACATGACTAACCTAATTTTCCTAGGGAAGTTTCATGTCCTTTTGCTTCAAATTCCCCTTCTTTCTTGGAGGAATCCAACAGGTGGAGGAGAGTCCAGTTTTCTGTCCCAGGATGCCAAGATACTCCAGAACCATGCCAGAGCATTTCCTTCTCACTGTGCGGTGACTCAGCCTGGTCAGGTGAAGGGCAGGAAGGAGGAAAAGAAGGATGAGGACCGGCTGCTGGAGGTCAGCAAAAAGCGTGGGATGGGCACATGAAACCCGAGCCAGTACAGAATCTGCCTCCCAAAGGCAAAATCCAAAGGGAAAAGCCAACAAAACACCACGTAAGGGTTGATCGGCTGCAGCCTGCAGTCAGATGGAGGCGGCACTTGCAGGAACAAGGCCTGCAAGCCAGGCTTGACATCCCCTTGAACAGCCTGTCACTTTTTACTCTTGCCCAGGCTTTGGAGCTGATTTTTATTTATTTTGAGTTTGCTTTGTTCTGAGGAGCAGTGACAATTTCTCAGCAGCTTGGAGGGTGCTGTCTGAGCAGGCTGGCTTTCTGACCCTCTCTCCTGTTGTTTCAGTGGGAAATCCAACATGCAGAGCACTTAACAAAACTGTGCTCCAAGTGCCAGCAGCAGCTTGTTAAAAACACTTGTGACATTGCTGGTCCACTTGACACTCAAGTGTCAGGAAGGTCCAAACAAGGTCCAAACACTTTGCCCAAAGCTTACCTGAGAAGTTCTTCTAAAACATCCCCTTTTTTACATTACCTTTTGCTAATCCCTATGTTTATTATGGTCAAGACAAATTTGGTAATTAAGTGTGGAGAAGAACATTGATGTTGTTTTGCACACAGCTAGGGGAGAAAGCTCTAACTTGTGCATTCCTGGAGGAATAACAGAGAAATTGGCAGAATGCTTGGGAGAAGGTGGGAGACCTTCGGAAGCTGAAGCTGTAGGAAGAGTTTACCCGAGAGGAATAAACTGCTTTAAGTTGACTAACAACAGCTTCACTGGGCTGTATTTGGGGCCCCTCCAACGACAGCAGAAATGTGCGTGGAGCTGAGTTGGACTCGGGAATCCCGGCGCTCCCGTCCCGCTGCTCGCAGGGGGCGGGCAGGGGGAACGGGCCTGTTCTCCGCCTACTCGGGAGCTTCCCGAAATCGCCCCGAACGCCTTTAACGAGGGAGAAGGGGGAGGCCCTTCCCGAGCGCTGCCCGCCTCGCTGCGCCCCGCGCCCGGCGCTCCGCGGGGACCCGCTCGTCCCGGCCGGCGGGCAAAACAACGAGGAGACGGGCAGGGAAGCGAGAGAAAGTGCGGCTCCTTCCTCCTCCTCCTCCTCCCGGCGCTGTCTGCTTTTCCCTGCAGGAGACGGCGCTGCAAGCGGATCCTGACCAGGGGCAGGGGGTGGAGAGAGGCGGAGGAGGACGGAGGGAGGAGGGAGGGAGGGAAGGAGGGACGAACGGGAGCCTCTCTCCTTCCCTGGGCTGTTTTTTCAGTTTCCTGTCTCGCATTGTGCTCACAGCGGATATGTGCTGCGCCTACAGGTGTGTCCCCTCCGCGCAGACCCTCTCCGCTGCCCGGTCCTGTCGGGGGGTCGCGATCATGTGAGGCCTCCTTCCTCGCGGGGCGGTTTCCCTCTGCTTTCTCCCTGCCCGCCGCTCTGCTCCTTCCTTGCGGCGGCGGCCGCTGCCCTCGCGCCGGCTCGAGCGGCTGCTGCCGCCGCCGCCGCTGCCGGAGCCGCCTCGGCCG